>CM053602.1:56719662-56743612 GCA_028646575.1 Pseudocheirus occidentalis | reverse complement strand
TCTCTCTCTCTCCCCCCCCCCCCTCAGCTGGCTTCTGTTTCCATGAATCTTCCTTCACGAGGAGCAACATTCCGATTCTGTTCCTGTCTCTAGAATTCTTCTTTATATACAGCACTGGACTCTTGTCTCAGCCAATAACCTTCTTCCATCAAAAGAGGAGTTCACTCCTTCTCAACGGCGGACAAAGCTCACACTGTCCAGACTTAGCCCTAAGTTACTAAATGCTAAGTATCTGATAAACTGATTGCTATTACAGCATCATCATCAAGCGAGCTCCTTGGTCCTGCATATGCACTGAACACCCATAAGTGGTCAGGAATCCATGATTGGATTCTTTCTTTAAACAAGGGAGAAATTAAGTGGCCAGGAACTAGGTAAGATATGGACTCAAGATAGGAGTCAAGAAACTGGCCTGGAAACAGTTAAGTGATACTTTGCGAAATTAGAAATCCAAGTTAAAAGCCTTGTGAACTTGAGATGAACTCGAGCTAGAAGTCAGTGAACTGGCCTATGAGCCAACCTTGGGTATGGGAACCAATCTAGGTAACTGGTATTTTTCTTCTCAGGTCATAATGTCCCCATGCCCCTCCTTCTATCCATCAACTCACCACCATCCCCCTTTGCTTTAGTAACAGCTTTTGTTTATACCTGCATAGTAACAAATTATGTTAGTTGGACAATGACGGTGAACTGTATATAACATCTTGTATTTATGTGGTATTTGCTGCTCTCCTTTTAATTGGCATGGAGTAGCCCCAACTAGAAAAATTAAAGCTCCTTAAAACTTTTTATTCAGACTCTGTGGTCACTCTGTTAAAACTTGCAATTTAAATTCATACTGTGTAATGCCAAGGAATGTTCAACTTACTAAAGAATTGTGCTAATTTCACATGACTGTACAGTAGTTCTTTTTTTGCACTTTAATAAATTTTTATTTGTTTTCTTCTTTACATCATTCATTTTCATGAGATTTTTGAATTACAAATTTTCTCTCCGTCTTTCCCCTACCCCAAACATAAAACAGCAATCCCACTGTAAATCCCCTCCCCTGATCTGCTCTCTTACTTTCTGATAGGGCAGGTAGGCTCTCTACCCCAGCACCTGTATATCTTAATTGCTAGTTGCAGATATTGCAAAGCTTTAAATTCTAGATTCTTTCTATTCCTCCCTTGTCGCACACACCCACTGGAAGGACAAGCAATTCAATACAGGCTGTGGATGTGTGATTGTACAGGACATCTTCATAGTGGACATATTGTGACAATGATCATGTGTTCCTCTTTCCTATCCCTAACCCCCTTGTTCTGTTCTCTACCCTGTTCCTGTCCCTTTACTGAAGTGTGTGCTTCCAGCATCCCTGTGCCAGACGCTCCCATCCTCTCTGTCATACCCCTCTCATCCCCATGCCCTCTACTCTCCTGTGCGGCATGATGCCCAGTTTAGAGTTTATGCCATTTCTTCCCTAATGAATGACAGTAATTGAAAATAAAGTTGTAACAGTTATCCCTTGACTCTTATATATGGGATGATTAACCCCATTTTTTCTCTCCCTGTCTCTTCTCATTCTAATCCTCTCCCACCTCAGAATTTTGCCTTTTAAAGTAGCTTCCCTTCATATTCAATTGATCCTATACCCTCTATATACACATAAACACACATGCTCAGATATGTATGCATACGCATATATAGGCTACTATATAGACATATGTGTAAGTATACATATGTATACAAGTGTATTCCCATCACCTATACTCATACTAAGAAAAGTTTCATAAGTTACTATTATCATTTTTCCATATTTGCATGTAAATAATTCAAATTTGATAAGTTCCTTATGATTACTTTCCCATGTTTACCTTCTCATGCTTCTTGTGTTTGCCTGTCAAATTTTCTGTTCAGTTCTGGTTTTTTCAGCAAGAATGCTTGAAAGACCTCCACCTCACTGAAATGACCATATTTTCCCCTGGAACACTATACTCAATTTTGCTGGATAGGTGATTCTTGGATTTAATCCTAGCTTCCTTGATCCCTGGAATATTATATTCCAGGCCCTTCAATCCCTCAGTGTAGTAGCTGCCAGATCCTGGGTTATCCTAATTGTTTTTCCACAGTATTCAAATTGTTATCTTTTGGCAGTCTGTAATATTTTATCCTTGATATGGGGATTCCGGAACCCGGCTATAATATTTCTGAGAGTTTTCTTTTTGGGATCTTTTTCAAGAGGTGATCGGGGAATTCTTTCAAGTACTACTTTGACCTCTGATTCTAAAACATCAGGGCAATTTTCCTTGAATATTTCTTGAAGGATGTTATTTTTCTGGTCATGGGTTTCAGGTAGACCAAAAATTCTCAGATTGTCTCTCCTGGATCTATTTTCCAGGTTAGTGGTTTTTTTCAAGGAGATATTTCACATTGCTTTCTATTTTTTTTCATTTCTTTGTAACTGTTTAATAGTATCTTTGTTTCTCATTAAGTCTTCTTGCTCCACTTCTACTTGCTCCACTCTGATTCTGAAGGAATTATTCTCTGCTGAATGCTTTTGAGATTCTTTTTCCATCTGAGAAATTTGACTTTTTAAGGCATTCTTCTCCTCATTGGCTTTCTTGACCTCTTTTGCCATTTGAATTAGTGTATTTTTTTAAGTGTTGTTTTCTTTAGTCATTTTGTTGACTCTCTTTTCATGATTTTCTCAAATCATTCTAATTTCTCTTCCCAATTTTTCCTCCACTTCTCTTATTTGGTTTTCAAAGTCCTTTTTCAGTTGATCTATAGCTTCTAGGCATTCATCAAGTGTCTTGGAAGCATTTGGTGTGGGAGTTCTGACTGTGTTGCCTTCCTCCCATTCCATGCTTTGATTCTTTTTATCCACAAAAAGGGATTCTAGAGTTTTATTGCTGTTATTGTTTTGCTTCCTTTTCCTCATGTTGGCCAGTCAATTAATTGGTTGTTTTCTTTAGCTTTGTGGAACTCTGCTTCCAGGGGGGAAATCTCTGTTCCAAATTGCTGGGGTTTTCACAGCTGCTGGAGCTATTAGGGGGGTGTTGCAGCCCCCCCCAGCTTTGGCTTGCTGAGAGCGCTCCCCAGGATCACCACCCAAGACCATGATACAGACACAGGCTACTCAACGCAAGAGCATTTGGCCCTGATCAATCAACTCAGCCCCACTGAGGGGTCTGCAGGCCAGGGGCTCTGAAGCAGCCCAGTCTGGGTAGCCACCGTTTACAGCAATTCCTGCCCTTCCACCACTGCTTCCCTCCCGTGGAGGCAAATTGGATGAATTGCTTTTCCTCCCCCAAATCTAATTTCAAAGCTTCACTTTCACTGACCTTCTCTAATCCTGGCTTGCTAGATGTGAAGATGCCTTCAGGTAATATAGATCTGCTCCCCGGTGTAGACTCACCCTATGACTTGGGAGGCTCGGCCCCTTCTGACCACCCTGGGGCCTGGCTGCTTTTTGGTTTCGGGCTGGGCTGGCCTTGGCTCCCCTCATGCTGAGCTGCCTTCAGCACAACATATGTTTTCTGTATTTTTGCGACTTTGACAGCCCTAGAATTTGTTTAGGGTCATATTTTATGGATATTTAGGGTGGGGTGGCTGTGTGGGAGCTGTGGAACCTTACTGTTCTATGCTGCCATCTTGGCTTTGCCCCCCAATACAAAAGTTCTTAATGTTCTCCCAGCTAGACTTCAGCAATATATGAACTTAGACTCACCAGAAGGGCAGGCTGATTTAAAAAAAAATTCATTGATTTTTAGTTTACAACATTCAGTTCCATAGGATTCTGAGTTCCAAATTTTCTCCCCATGTCGCCCCTTTCCTCACCCCCCAAAAAACCCTGTAATTTGATATAGGTTCTGCATATACATTCATAAAGAAATATGTGAACCAATTGTAGAAGCCACAATAATAAAAACACAAAAAAAAACAAGAGAGAAAGGGAATAATATGTGTCAATCAGCATTCAGACTCCATAGTTCTTTTTCTGGATGTGGAGAGCATTTTCCAATGTGAGTCCTTTGGAGTGGTCTAGAATACTTGCTTTGCCAAGGAGAAAAGAATCTATCAAAGTTAGTCTTGGAAGATTGCGGTTGTTACTGTGTAAAATGTTCTCCTGGTTCTACTCACTTCACTCAGAATCACTTCATTCCAGGCTTTCCAGGTTTTTCTGATATCTGCCAAAGAGGCAGATTTTTGAATACACAGGGCCACTAGAGACCAAAGAGACAAGATTGTCTGGATTATGGAGAAACCTAGGGAATTCCAGAAATATATCTACTTTTTGAATACACTAAACCCTTTAACTGCGTGGATCACAACAAAATGTGGCAAGTGCTCACAGACATTGTAGTACCATGTCATCCTACTTGTCTCTTGAGAAACCTGCATATAGGCCAAGAAGCAACAGTTAAAATGGAACACAGAATGACTAATCAGTAAGACTGGAAAAGGAATAAGACAAAGGTGCATGTTATCACTTCATTTTTAACATTTATATGCAAAGAATATCATGTGAAATTCCAGGCTTGATGAATCAAAAGCTGGAATTAAAGTTGCCAGGAGAAATATCAACAATGTTATACAGATGACATCATTCTGATGGCAGAGAGCAAAGAAGAATTAGGAAACCATTTGGCGAAGGTAAAAGAGGAGAGTACAAAAGTCGGCTTGATGATTAATATTTTGAAAAAAACCCAAGATTTTGGCAACTGTTCCCACCACTTCCTGGCAAACAAAGGGAGAAGAAATTAGAGAGGTGCCATGTTTTATATTCTGAGACTCACAGATCATTGCAGACAATGAAGTTAAAAGACAATTGCTCCTTGGGAAAAAATGCTATGGCATGCTGGACAGCACACTAAAGAGCAGAAATATCAACTTCCTGACAAAGGTCCATATGGTTAAAGCCATGTTTTTTTTAAGGATTGATGTATGGCTGTGAGATTTGGACTGTAATAAATCCTGAGGACTGCAGATATTGTGCTTTCATACTGTGGTGCTTAAGGACATTTTCAAGACTCCCTTGGGTGGCAATGAGATCAAATCAGCCAATACTTAAAGAAGTTGAATTAGTCCATTCACTGGAAGATCAAGTGCTGAGGCTGAAGCTTAAAGACTTTGGCAACATCATGAGAAGATGGGACTCATGGGAAAAGACCATGATGATGGGAAAAATAGGAGGCAAAAAGAAGAGGAAATAGTAGAGGATGAGATGGATAAACAGCGTCATTGAAACAATGAACATGAGCAAGGACAGACTCTGAGAGAGAGGGCAGGAAAGAAGACCCTAGCATGCTATGATCTGAGGGGTCAAAAAGAGCTGGACATGGATGAATGAGTTAACAAGAACAACAAAGGAGAAGAACAACGGGGAAGAGAATGTGAAAGCTGGGAAACTGCTATGTAAGGAAGGGAAACTCTACAATATTAGCACCTAGTGGGGGCAGGGATAGGACTTTCAGCACAGAAGGTTTGGAGGTTGAGTAGTATGATGATTCAACAATCCACTTATGCAGTCCTAAACTCTACATACACTCTATCTCATATCTCCAACTGTCTGTTGGACATCTTAAATTTGATATTCTGTAGACATCTTGAACTCAACATGTCTAACACTGACCTCATTATCTTACCTTCCACCTCCCTAAACCATCTGTCCTTCCTACATTGCCCATTAGTGTAAATGGCAATCCAGTACTGTCAACATTACCCAAGTCACACAGGCTTGCAAACTAGGGGTCATTCCAGACTTCTGACACTCTCTTACTTCATCATATCCAATCTGTTGCCAAGATCTGTCCATTTCCCCTTCCTAACATCTTTTGATATACCCACGTCTCTCCTGTGGCACTGAAAATACCCTGGAGCAGAAACTCAGCACTTAAGACCTGGGCTACTGTCATAAACTGATCTCCCTGCCTCAACTCTCCACTCCAATTCTTCCTGCTCTAAGTAACCTTCTCAAAGCACATTTCTGCTAATGCCACCCTCCTCCTTACTCAATAAACTCCCTTTATTCCCAATCACCTCTCTGATCAAATGTAAAATCCTTTGTTTGGTATTGCAATACCTTCCCAAACAGTCTTTTTAACTCTTCCAGTCTTTTAATACCTGACATTCACCTTCCACACAGTAAATCTTAGAGTTTCAGTAACACTCCCCTCCTTTCAGGTTCTTACAGATGACACTAGAATTGTCCACCTCTCTTCATTTTTCAGTGACTGCCTCCAGGATTTGAATACATCTACTTCTGGCAGTCCTGGCTTCTTTCAAGTTCTAAGCACAATTTCACCTTCTATAGGAAGATCTTCCTAATCCCTCTTAATTTCAGGGCATTCCTTTGCAGGTTATTTCTAATCCATCTTGCTTTTAGCTTTCCTGTAGATAATTGACTAAATACTGTCTCTCCAAATCACCTGTGTTTCCATGTAAGCAAGGGACATCTTTTTGCCTTCTTTCGTCCTCAGCATTTAAAGCGATAGGAGACATTTAATAAAAAACCAACTGATAGACTGAGTGATAGAAAACTGACCTTGGAAGGTTATATGTGAAATTCAAGGGGCAGCTAGGTGGTGCTATGAATAGAGCACCAGCCCTGGAGTCAGGAGGACCTGAGTTCAAATCTGCTCTCAGACACTTAACAAAAGCTGTGTGCCCTTGGGAAAGTCACTTAACCCCAATTGCCTTGCTTTCTCTCCTCAAAAAAAGAAATTCAATTAACAACCTACAAGGTTACTGGAATGATATCTGTGGAGGGAACGATCTGATAAAGTCCAAGCAGAGCTTTGTCTGACAGAAGACCTCCATGGACTCATAGAAGGATTCATTCCCAGTATAGAGATTAAGAAAAGAATAATTAGATAGAACTTTGAGGGACATCCACAGTTCATGGGAGTGACCTGAGTGAAGATTCAGCCACTTAGACTGCTCAGGCATAGTCAGGTAAAACGAGAATTAGGAGAGAACAGCGTCATGACACCTGAGAGACAAATGAATACCAGGGGTTTGGGGAGAACAACAGCTTCGAAGACAGCAGTGAGGTCAAGAAAGATGGGAAACGAGAGAAGACCATAAGACTTGTCAGTTAAGAGATGATTGTCCCAGCTGAGAGATCAGTTTCAAGAAAATGATGAGGTCAGACTATTCGTTCATATTTATATGCCACATTTTTTCATCTCATTCCCAAATGATGGCAATCTACTTTGTTTCCAGGTCTTAACTACCACAGAGGGAACAGAACCACTAAATTCTGGAACCCTGGGATGGTATGATTTGTATGTTCTCTCCTACAAGACCCTGACCACAGCACAAACCTTGTGAAAAGCCCTTTGGTCTCTCCTGCTACTAATTTGGCCCACTGGTTACTCCCCAGTCCCTACACTTCCTGAGGTGACTTTGGTCACGGGTTTATATGCCATGGCTTTCCAGTGGCATTTTTGCCCAATGTCTTTAGCAGACATCTGTGAACCAAGCATGTTTTTGTACTTGTGGGGTCAAGGTCTCAAACTCCTGGTTCCACTGAAGTCATAAACTTGCTAATGGGCTCTGAGGAATTACTGCATTGTTGCTGGTATCTGTATGATTTTCTCCTGCAAACTAGAAATTCCATTCTTCCCTGGTCTCGCCCTGTATTTACCCAAACGCATCCTCCCTGTCCCGCACCACCCCGCCCCCCGGCCCTGTCTGAATATGTCCTGTCTTCTTCCTGTCTAGAGCCTTTCACCTGTGTCAGAGCAGGCAGAATGCAGGTCATTCCTTGGTCCTGCAGGGGGCAGTTCTGAAGTCTGTCCTGGGACAAGAGCCATCCCTTGTAGGCATTCCTGCCTCTCTCTTGTTATACTCTCTGTCCGGGACCTGGATGCAGAAAGAGTCTGTCTGTGGGGCCAGGTCTGCGCACCCCCCCTTATCTTACACCTGTGAGGGGGAACAAGAGACTTTTCCCACCTAGGACTTGTAGCCTATTGAACTGGCTCTTGCAAACTGCTTTTGAAAACCTTTCAGGAAATTAATTTAAAAGTCAATAACCACAACATTGACTGAACCCTCCCAGTAAGAGCCTCCAAAAAGACAATATCTCTTGTGGACCTACTCCAGATGTGCATCTTTCTGGATTTTAGTCTATATCTTCTATCACAAGACATATGGTTGACTTCCATGATTCATCTTCAGTCTTCTGAACTTAAGATTTATCATTTCATTAATTAGAATTCCAATAGGTTTCAATATTGTTATGTAAGTTCTGGTTCCGCTCATTTCAGTATTCATCACAATATAACTGTCTGCCCATCTTCTTCTGGAACTGTCCATTTCATTGTGACTTATAGTAGAATAATATTCTAATATACTATTCCATTATATTCTTTTCCTGTAATTTGTTTACCTGTTCCTCATTAGGTGACCACTTCTTTACTTTCTAATTTGGTGCAGCTTTGAAAGGATACGCTATCAATAATTTGCATACATGATGCCTCCTTTTGCAAAACACCTAGTGTTTGGTATTGTTAGTTGAAGATATCTTCATCTTTTAGCGTTTTGCGGGCATAGTTCTAATTTTCTTTCTAGAGTTGCAGGAACAGTGGCGGCTAGGTGGCACAGTGAATAGACCACCAGCCCAGGAGTCAGGAGTACCTGAGTTCAAATCCAGCCTCAGACACTTAACACAAAAAACTAGCCTGTGACCTTGGGCAAGTCACTTAACCCCAACTGCCCTCCAAAAAAAAAACCAAACAGAGTTACATGAACAATTCACATCTCCCTTAATGATGTATTTGTATGTCTATTTTCCCATAACTCCTCAGACCTTTTTTGTTTTTGAAATTCTAGGGGGCATGTAGTGGAACCTGAGAATTCTTTTCATTGGCATTTCTTTCATTTTTTGGAATCTGGAGCATTTTATCCTAGGGTCTTTGATAGGTTAGATTTCTTTCTTTGAAAATTGCCTATTTATGGGTTGGCAAGGTAGCACAGTCAGTAGCACACGGGCCCTGGACTCAGGGCGATTTGAGTTCAAATTCAACCTCAGACGCTTAACACTTATTAGCAGTGTGACCTTGAGCAAGTCACTTAATCCCGGTTGTCCTGCCCTTCCCCCTCCAAATGGCAAAAAAGTTTGCCTGTTTAAAGAACAGAAAACTGAGGAGATGCCCAGGAAAGAGAGAAGGACTGAAGAAGTTGTGCTGTATGATTGTGATGGGATGTTATTGTGCCAAAAGAAATGTTATTATGCTATAAGCAGAATGATTTCTGAAAAATCTAGAAATATTTATATGCACTGATGAAGTGAACAGAAGTGGGAGAACACTGTAAACAATTTCACAGGACCCATGATAAAAATGCCTTCTACCTCCAGAGACAGCACTGATGAACACTGAGAGTACCGAGTGTAGACTGAAGCATACTTTTTTCAACTTTCATTTATTCTGTGTTGTTTGGCTTGTTTTTTGCATCATGGCTAATATGGGGCTAGGTTTTGCATGACATGGATAATTGATATCATATTGGCTGCCTTCTAAATGGGTGATGGACAGGTTAGAAGAAGTCAGAGAATCTGGAACTGAAAAAAAATCCAATGAACATTAAAGATGAATAAATAAATGAAAAGAAAATTGCTTGTTCATATCCTTTAACAATTCACTTATTAAGGACTGACTCTTACTGTTATAAATTTGAATCAGTCAGCCAATCACCATTTATGAAGCACTTCCTTTGTGCTTTGTGCTAATTCCTGAGGATACAAAGACAGATAAAAGATAGCCCCTGTTCTCAATGAGCTCAGAGTATAAGGCAGGACACAACATGCAAGTAACTATGTACAAACAAGCCTCATACAGCATAGATAGGAAATAATTAATAGGGAGGATGCAAGAGAATTAAGGTAAGTTGTGAAGGATTTTCTGTAAGGGGTAAGATGTTAGCTAGGTCTTGAAGGAAGCTGGGTATATGGAAATGAGGAAGTAGAACATTGTAGGCATGGGGTCACATGATGAAAGTGCCTGGAGTCTGGATATGGAGTGGGTTGTTGAATCAGCAGCAAGGAGGCCAGTTTGACTGGATTGCAAAATAAATGGGGAATGGGGTATAAGAAGACTGAAAGGTAAGATGGTGGTGAGGTTCTTTTTTTTTTGGTTTGGTTTGGTTTGCTTTTTGGAGGGTTCAATGCAGAGCGTTTGGGGTTAAATGACTTGTCCAAAGTCACACAACTAAGTGTTAAGTGTCTGAGGTCAGGTTTGAACTCAAGTCCTCCTGCTTCCAGGACCAGTGTTCTATTCAGTGTGCCACCTATCCACCCCAGGGTTGAGGTTCTGAAGGGCTTTGTGTTCCAAAACAGAGCATCCTATAAACATGAAGAGAAGACAGTAACAAGGAGAGGAGGGAGATCAACAGTGTCAGTGACCAAGAATGAGGACTGAGAAAAGGTCAGTTGGTTTAGCAGGTAAGAGATGGTTAGTGACTTTAGAGGGAGTAGTTTCAGTTGAATGATAAAGTAGAAAGCCAGAATGCAAAGAGTTGAGAGTGAGAGGGAAAGAACTGGAGACACCTGTAGCACATGACTTTCTCCAGGAGTTTAATTGCAAAAGACAGGAGAGCTAAGGGATCAAGCACACTTCTTTGAAGATGGGGGACTTATGAGCCTGCTTATAATCTGTGGGGAAGCAGCCAGTAGAAAAGAAGGGATTTTAGATTCAGAATGTAGGGATGGTGGGAGGTGGGAGTCTGTTGTGTGATAGGTTGATGTGGGATCCCTTGTACCTACAGAGGAGTTTGCCTCAGTGAGGGGACCAGCTGCCTCATTATGTGAGCCTGGAATGAAGGAGATAGTGGCATCACATGTGGGTGATGTGAGATGAGAAGGAGAGCAAAGAAGGGAGCTCTCAACAAATGGCCTCAGTGTTTCAGTCATCTCTGAAGGAAGGTTCCCAGCTGTCAAGGTAGAGGAAAAGGGAGTGTTGGAATATTGAGGGAGATGAAAGTCTGTAAAAGCTTTTGTGGTGAGCTGGATTAGGAGTTAATTAGGAGGTGTGAAAAAGATTGCCTTGCTGCAGGGAGAGCCCAGTTGAGGTTATGAAACAAAATTGTAGAGTACTTGGCTTTCATCATTTTTTTATTTTCTCCAGCTCCACTCAGCAGTATGTGTGATGGAAGAATGCAGCAGATGGGGGGAAATATCCACAGCAGAGACTTGGCTGGGCAAGATGAGGAAGGGTACAAGAAACTCAAGAAAGGAGAATGGTTTAGAGATCAACTAGTTCAGCAAGGAATCAAAGTGGAGAAGGGAGAGGAACGTCAATAGTGCAGGGCTGATGGCCTGGGAAGTAGCTGAGAAGCTGAGGGGTTGGGGACTGTGATGGGTTTGGGGGTGTAAAGACACACATAGGTGGAGAATGATGATAATTTCTGATCAGATGAGGGAATTTCATAGTTTTTGACCATGGAAGTGCCATTTGTAGGTGATGGGAAGATCCAGGTATGACTCTTGTCAAATGGATTAGACAAAGGTCAGGGATCAGAGTAATGGGTGGACTTTGCAAAAAGAGATTTAGACTTGATGTCAGAAAGCCTCACTCCAAAAGACTCCCAAAGTAGACTGAAGCCTGGACTGCCTCCTGTCCCTCCCTCACCTTGCTTTGCTTCTTCATCTACTCCGACCTGCCTGCCCTGTGCGTTGCAACTGGTTGGCAGTTTAGTGGAGGAGGCAAGACCCTTCTCTCCAGGAGAGGCTTCCCCTACTTCTGGTTGTGAAAGATGGTCTGGAAGCAGGCTGGCTGTTCTGGACAATGCTGCCACTTCAAGGATTCTTGTGTTTTTGTGTGTGTTTGCGACATTTGGTCAGCAGTTGCTGCTGGTAGTGATGAGGAAGGTGGGTTCTATCTTTGCAATGATTTCTTCCTTCTGTGATGTCAGTGGGAACTGGGCTAGAGGTAGTACTAGTAGCTTGGGGGTCTGTTCTTTCCTAAGCTCTGGGGTTCAGGGCATGGATATGTCTCCATCTGGATCTGTGGGAAGATGGTCAACAAGATGGTCTGGCACATGCTACCCCTCTTCTCCATCTCTCCCCCAATTGCCTTTGTAGGGCTATTGACACCACTTTCTAAAACACTTACCAGACCTCCTCAAGCATTCAGAGCATGTCCTGGAGGAACATTACCAGTCTCTATTACTACAGTCTACAAAATAGTCATGGACCAGGTTGCTATGGCAACTCCATCTTCTCAGGTTCACATCATTCTTGCATTTTCATGAGGTGTTTGGTATTGCCTTTAGATTTTTTCCAGAGGAAAATTGGTAGAGCTTCTGAATATGTAACAGTCCCAAACCCAATATCTATTCAAAGAGAGCTCTGTACTGCCTGCTCTGAATGAATCAATGAGCATTTGTTAGGCACTTAACTACATGAAAAGCCCTGTACTTAGGAATGTAGTATATACCTCCACTGCCAGTCTCCACCACCACTTTCTGAATCCCAGAAATCCATGTTTATGTATTCAGTGTTATTATCCCAAAGCAGTGTCTAGTTTGGTGGAACTGTCCTTGGTGAATCCAAGAGAATGAAGGAAGAACATCGGAAAGAGAAGAACAGAGCCAGCCCATCTACTTCTATAACTTGACACGGGGGGCTGTTCCCCCTAATCTCCGCACTTCCTACTTCTTATCCTGCCCATTCCTCTGCACAGCCTAACATGATAAACATTCAGTAGGTTGTCAGCAAATGGCTGGTGTTCTAATGCCATTTCACTCAAAATTTATTTAAGAAGGAACTGTCCAACTCAGATTTTGTTGTATCACCCCTGCTCTTTCATAAATTTTATAAGCCTAGAATGCTGTTCCAAATTCTCCCAACTCTTTGATATATGTAATTGTTGGTATGATTTTTCTTCTCTTTGACTCTAACATACAGAAAACGGTTAGCCCTGCAGGCCCTGCAGTCAGCAGGAGGTATCCACTGGCCAGCGTCAGTCAATCCAGAAGTCACTGAGTATCTCTCTTGTGCCCAGACTGTAAGAGGAGGCTTGAGCTCCAGCAGTCTTTTAATTCAGGGCCAATGTTGGAATGGAATGAGATACAGTGGAGACATTGGACTGTTAACAGTAGCAAGTTTACTGTGAGCTAACACAGCATAGAAATACAACAAGGATATAGTGACACAGCTTCTCTGGACACAGCCCCTCTTCTCTCCATATAAACACATCTGGTTATTGGAGCAGGCTGCCAGGGAACAGTTTGCAAACTTGAGTGACCTTCAGGAGTCCACCAAGGTGGAGAGGTGCTGACTGTCCATTGGTGGGACTTTTTATGCTCTTAGGGAACCAGGAAGCTACATCAGGGAAAACAGAAATCAGTCAGATTCCTTTCAGTCAATATAAATTTTTTAAACTGTTTCCTATGGGCCAGGCTCAGTGCTACCCTAGAAATATAAAGAATTGTAAGACACGCCCTCCTCTCTCAAGGAGCTCAGAATCTAATGAGGAGTCAGAAATCAAACAACGATGAACAAACAAGCATTATACATGAAATTCTGGAAATAATCAACATAAGGAGGGTGCTAGAAATTTCAGTTAAAGGAAAGGTTTCCTATAGATGGTGGGATTTTACTTAAGACTCCGAGAAAGCCAGAGAAGTTGGGTAGCAGAGGTGATGAGGGAGAGATTCCTGGGATGGGGGACAGCCACTTGAAGAAAATACCAAGATTTGGGGGATGGAGTATCTCATACTAGGAACAGCAAGAAGGCTAGTGTTTCTTGTGTGAGGAGTATATCATAGGCCTGAAGGAGGTGCAGGGGATGGGGTTAGTATGTAAGGTATAAGGAAGAGGGGGAAAGTAAGGGTGGGTAATTTATTAAAGGTTTTGACTGCCAATGGATTTTTAATTGAAGCCTGAGGTGATTAAGGAGCCACTAGATTTGATTGAGGAGAAAAGGGGTGGGGGAGGGCACATGGTCAGCCTTGTGTTGTGTGTGGCCCTTTGACCGAATCCAAACTTCATAGAAGAAATCCCCTTAATAAAAGGATTTGGTCGATAAAACTTGGACTCATTGAAAATGCTGCACCCACAAAACTAGAATGGAGGTTGCAGGATCCCTTGTTTTTACTCTACGCTTGGGCTTCCCTGATTTGACACTGGTAAGGTTTTAGTCATAATTGACTAGCTAATTAAGAAATATCCTTCATAGCTAAGGCCAGACATTTTCTTGTAACTATTTCATCTGAGGTTGTCTTTGTCAGTGGGCTACATTAACACTTTGCCTGGTGCATGACCTCTGAGCTTGTATGCTGGCCCATTTCCTTGGACTCTCCGGGTGGATGATCCTCTGACATGGCTGTATCAATCACATACAAGAAGAGCATGGTCATTGTTCTCCCCAACTTCTCGGGCAGGGGTAAGCTAGGAGACAGTATTTGGCCTTACCCTCGAACCTCTACCATTTACCCTCTATATTTATTGAGGGGGCTGAATCACCTAAACTCTCCATACTCTAGATAAGTTTCTGAGAGTAGAAACTGCAGCCAAGATATCAGTGGGAAGATTTCCCTTCTCTAAGAATCCCACATAGTCCTCACGTGTCCAGTCCCTATACCTGCAGCTTTTAATCAAGATGCCTTCCGGTTAGCTCCCACAGGCTCCCATTTTGATGCCTCCACCTCCTCAGGAGCTCTGGGTCTCCTGGATGATGCTCCTCGTGAGTAGGGCAGCATCCTGGAGCCTGGGAGGATCCACAACATTCTACCTCAACTCTCCTTCATCATTGGAGGGGAAGAGTTGTTCAGCAGCAACTGCCTTCAGTTTTTTTTCGGGTCCATGGCTGATGTCCCCCTGCCCCTCACAAGCCATGGGCTGATTTTGTCTCCTCCTGACTGGAGAAAGGAGACTGAGACTGGTCTCTGTCCCAGAGCAGTCCTTTCCTCTTCTGGTCTAGGGGTTGTTAGGAATCTAAGTCCCATTGAGGGGCTACCGCTCTGCTGCTGCTGCTGTAGCTACTGTTCTGTTCCCTTATGTGGGGCCTAGGACACCTCTGTCTCCCTGCCCTTTCCCCCTCCTTGTTTTCAGTACAGGCTGACCCAGACAACCCCAGGCAGACCTCAGCTGCCCCAAGCCCAACCCAACCCCAGCAGACTGCCCTCAGGAACCTGGGAACTGGCTCAGCCTTGGGTCCCTCTCCTCCCCTCCCGAGGTTGGATGATGGGAGTAGGGAGAAATTACTTAGGGGTGGCTCCCCACTGCTCTTGGCCTGACACCACATAACCCTTTACTCAACCCCAAAATCTGACATGTTCATCGCATACGCCAAAAGACTTTTGAGGCAACTCATAAGTTTATATATAAGTTTATGTATCAAATTTTATAAAACATATAGCAGTTACAAAATAGCAAAATTAGAATAATTGCAAAAATCAATATAGGATTAAAAATGAGGAAAAATATTTCTGTGCAGAGGGTGATTTTGACAGAAAATCATACCAATGATCATTATTATCAGAAATTGCTACTTGAGATTTATCTATTAATTTATTGGAAACAATGAGTCTGTAATTTATATTAATTTAGAAATTACTCATTCTTGATTAACATGTTTTTACTTCCTCAGAGGAAATAAATCTATCTGTTAGGGGTTGTAAGCATCTTTAAGGAGAAGGTAAAGGTAAAGAAGTAGATACCCAGTAAAGACTAGCATCATTCACTTGTTCAGGGGAAAGGGAAAAGTCATCACGCTGAAAGTAGAGAAAATCAGTTCCTTTCAAGGATCCTGAGAAAGGAGCAATTTGATCAACAGAGTTCAGACCCGTTTGAGTGTTAGAGGTAATACATATCCATTGGGGTTCTACCTCATGTAACATAGAGAAATCAGAAGCAGGATATAAAGTTACATCACAAACATTGAAGAGTGATTCAACAGTCAGGCTTCCATCTGTCTAGTGATCATGCTAAATACTTTACCATTCCTAAAAGTAACACAATCAGATAAAATTTAGCATTATTATAATAGTCAACATATTTCCCATGTATATGAGGTATAGCACAATAAGATCACAGAACAAAAGGAATAACATGACATGCACCCATTATACAAGATGAGATCTCATAATGCTTTATACTTCCTGTACTATAAGTATCTTCACATTTAAAGTTCTCAAATTCTAATGAATTCCAATTGGTTTGGGGTATATGTAAGGAAAACATGTTATGCCATAATTCTTCATTTTATGAACTCAGTTGTCTTTGCATATTCTTTTTCTGTATCAAGGTATACATATTTTGTAGTGAATAAGCAGTCCAGCTGAACTATTTTCAAATGAGTTAAAGCAGAGCAAGTGAACAATTGGAAAAAATCCTTCTGATAGTCTAATGTATGTTGGTAGGGTAGGATCATTGTAGGTAAGGATTGGGAATTAATTGTCAAAGCTTGAACAACATCTTTCCTAGCACCGCACAGTCTGCTGGCTAAGATCTCAAGTTCTAGACTATTTACTACACTCAAATGTATTCCTGCTCCACCAAGGAGTATATCCTACCATGACTTCTTTTTCGATTACATTGCTGTATAACAGGGAAATATCTTACGGTTTTGATAATTTTGTGTCCCATTCACACAACTCTTGGTATCTTTGCAATCTGATGCCAAGTGGGCAAAGGCAGGTCATTAGAGATAGCCATATATAATTGGCCCACCGTCCCCAGTTATGTATTTGAGATCCATTTAAGTAAAATATCACAGGGACATGGCTCTTAAAGCTGCCGCCTGTACCATTGAACACAGGGACACTGTTATCAGCATATTTTTAATACACACTTTCTGTATATCGAGGGTGATTAGACTGGGGCTGTAAGGACATTAGATTGCAACATGTAATAGATACTGGAGATGATACATTCCAAGTGAGATCAGTTCCCTTTACCATCTGACGCCCATATACAGGATGTGACCCTTTCAACGTTTTCACATCTGGGCTCACAAGGGTGATATTTGTAGTGACTCACAGAAAGAATGCTGGGCATGTGTGGATGTCTTGTTGCCTGCTCTACATACTATTCACCCATCAAAACTGTGTAGTATTACTGGTGTTCTGTAGCACAGTTCTGTTGACTTGGATGTTTATTGGCACCAGCCGTGCTCCTGGAGTCTGTGAATCCACCATCATCCTGTATCCAAGCACAATAGGACCTAAAAGAGCCTCATTAATAATAGAATATGTGGGTGAAGGCACAATTTGATAATTATCTTTTCCTGAATAAACAAGTTGAAGTACTATGTTTTTCATGTGCTTTAATTTCCATGGCTTTTGGTGCATTATCTGGTTTTCACTTTACCCATACATGAGTTTCCAATTTTAGTTTTTCAGTGGGTTTATCAGTGGAACCAAATCCTTCAGTTCCTCTGATAGTTATTTCAGAAGGAAGAGCGGTTTTCACAAGAGGTATAGTTGTACAAGGAATAATAATTGTTTGAGCTTCTCTAGCAGTTCTGTAAAACTATGTAGCTTCTCCACTTAAATTCTGGAGTACCACAATAAAATAGGACTCAAATTTATATGTTTGTGTATATATATTTATTATATATTTATACATAAATGTATAATTATATACAATTATATGTAATTAAATTATTAATACTGTATAAATTATATAAATATATATAAATTTATATATTTTTCCTTGATAGTAAGAGTCTGTTACTCCACCTAACACAAGTATTCTTAGAGCTCTTTATCCTGATATAGGTAATATCCGTCAAAAATTATTTTTAAGGATTCTCATACGTATCCCAGGAGGGATTTTCTTATTTCTTTCCTAGCCAATGGAAAATCCTCCAAGCAACATAAATCATATCCAGCTGATCCAGATGTTCCTGAATATGTTTCTGGGACATCTTGTCCTACTGTCCAATACTCAATATTTGGAATCTTATGTCATTACTGTTGCGTAATTTGTAAATTTGGGGTCAACATTCTAGCTAGAGGTGTACTTTCTCCTAATGGTTTATTATTTGAATTATGTAAAGCAGGGAACAAATTTATCTTTCCAATGTTGACAAGAATTACTAGAATGTAACTTCCTTTTCATAATCCATTCATTCTTTCAATTCACTCAGATGCTTCTGGATAATATGAAATATGATATGTCCATTGTCTATTGTTTAATATATAATATCTCTTTACTATATTTCCTTTAAAATATAACCAATTATCACTTTGGATTTGCATTGGAATTCCATAATATAAACATATGATATCTAGAGTTCTACAGGTGTTATTCTGGGTTTCAGTCTTATGGGGACAAGGCACTAGTACACTTGAATAGGTGTCAACACAAGTACATATAAATTTGTGTCCTATATCTGGGGGTAGAGTAGTTGTGTCTGTGGACTGGGCCAGAATTCAAAGGAGAAAGACGTCATTTCTGATCTGGGAAAATATTTGTGTGCAGAAGGGTTCAGGACTGATTCCATATATTCCTAGAAGGGTGGTCAAGCCTTCCCAAAGAGGAACACATGAGGTATAATCTTACCTTTAAGTCCTGGGAACGGGGCCTCTGTTCCAAGGAGAATGGAAAAGACAGGTAATCACACAGGCTTATAAATGTAAAGGGAAGGTGTTTATATTTCATTAACCTTTCACATACAAAGATCCAAGGAAGTTCCTTTTTTTTTAATATTTTGGAGGGCGGCAAGGCAATTGGGATTAAGTAATTCGCACAAGGTCACACGGCTAATCCATATTAAGTGTCTGAGGCTGGATATGAATTCAGGTCTTCCTGATTCTAGGGCATCTGTGCTATTCACTGTGCCTTCTACCTGCCCTGATTCAAGGAAATTCTCAAGAACTTTGGATAAAAACGCTATTCATCTGTAGAGGATGAACTGATGGAGCCCAAACTCAGACTGAAATATACTTCTTTTAACTTTTTCTTTTTTTTTGAGGGGAGGGGGTATCTTTGTTTCCAATCTCAAGTGAATAATAAACTACGCTTTGCTTATGTATAAGCTATATCAAATTACTTACCTTCTCTGTGAGAAGTGAGAGGGAGGAAGGAGAAATTTTGGAACTCAAAATCTTGAAAAACAGTTGTTAAAAGCATTTATACATGGGATTGGGGAAAAAGGAAATATTAACTCTATCTATATGTCTATCTTTAGAAATTGTAATTAGCCAGAAAATCTGCTAAAAACCTACACTGAAAAGGTTTCAAGTACCAGGAAGATTAATGACATTTCAAACTTGAAGCAGTTGCCCCATTAAGCTGGAAGAATTCCCACAATGGGGTTTCAGTAAAAGATTAGGTTGAAAAACAACCTGCTGATATCACCTTAGAAGATTTTGGAAGTTTGAAGATAAAGGAGATGGAGATTAATCATTAAAGACTTAGGAGAATAATAATTTTCCCTTAGCAAAAGCTTAATATATGCTGAAATATTTTAGTGAGTTTTGGGGTACCACCCTTCGGAAGGTGTTTTAAGGAAAAATAATGAAATTCTTTCCAAGTTTTAGGAGTAAATAGAAATTAGATTTTTTTCCCTTTCTTGTTTCAGTGTAATATAGGAAAAAAGCTAATATGAAAGTAATCCCAGAGTGAAGAGAAAAATGTATGTATTTCATAACGGCTACTTGTTAACCCTTTTTTGACCTTGGAAAGAGAAAAAGACTGCTTAGATAAGGGATCCCCTAACACTCTCTCCCAGCTGAGCTGAATACTATCTCAGATCAAGGACCTACTGAGCCTTCTTTTGGAGCTCAGAGAACTCTTGTGACTCCCTAGTTCAGACGCATTCCTCCTCTTACCCTGACAACTGACCCCTCTTATCTTAGGTCAGGTTTCCAAATAAAGGTGATGAAAAAAATTATGGAAAAATGCAGGGAAACTCGAGTTACACAATGGTCTCAGAAAATTTATAAGCTGTGTAATCTTAAGCAGGTTATGTTATTTATGTTTGCCTCAATTTCTGGATCTCTAAAGAAAAAAATTATGCTTGTGCCCACCTGCCAGTATTGTGAGGATCAAGGGACATAGTGATTGTGAAGTGCTTAACACAGTGACTGGCATGTGGTGAGTACTACATAAATGTTGATGTACTATTATGTCTTTAATCGAATGCAATTGCATACCTGGTTTGGGGTATAATTAGGTTAAAAATAGTAAAGATAATAAGATTAATTATTTTTAATGGGATAATTTGGAAATGCACTTGGATGCATTGACATCATCTAACTGGTAATAAGTTTTGTTTCATGTTTTCAGTATACAA
The DNA here is from genome assembly GCA_028646575.1 of Pseudocheirus occidentalis. Taxonomy (NCBI): domain Eukaryota; kingdom Metazoa; phylum Chordata; class Mammalia; order Diprotodontia; family Pseudocheiridae; genus Pseudocheirus; species Pseudocheirus occidentalis. The sequence goes on along the minus strand of CM053602.1, from coordinate 56,723,381 downwards.
TATTATTTCTAATTTTATTACTAAATTCTCTTACATTGTGAAATTTCAGATTCCATTGTATCTGCAATGCTCTTAGACAAATTTTGTTTTAAATCTAGAGCTTGGAACACTGTTAAACATTTGATGGGATACATTTTGTTTTAAAACAGATAATAATAATATCTGGTGTTGGCTACAAAATAGAGCACTGAATCAATGGAATAGATCAGCAACACACGACATAGTAGTAAATGCCCATAAAATCAAGTGCTTAATAAACCCAAAGACCTAAGCTCTTTGGAGAAAAACTCACTATTTGACAAAAACTGATGAGAAAAGCGAAGAAAAGACTGACAGAAAGAAGATATAGACCAATATCTTACACCATACACAGAGATAAGGTCAGAATGGATACATGATTTGGACATCAAGGATGATACCAAAAGCAAACTAGGAGACCAAGGAATAGTTGACCTGTCACATCTATAAAGAAGGGAAGGATCTGTGACCAAACAAGGAATAGAGAACACCACTAAATATAAAATAGATCATTTTGATTATGTCCATCTACAAAAGATTTTGCAGAAGCAAAAGCAGTATGTAAAACTGAGCCAGCACTAAAAGAACATAAGTCATTCCCCAATTGATGGTAAAGAGAAATAAGTTTTCTCTCTCATATTAATGTTCAGTTGTGGAATTGGGATCATTACTTTTTCATAAGCTGGTAGCCTGTATTGCTGGGTCAAAGGGTATGCACAGATTTATAGGTCATTCTTTTTGAAGCTACCCCATACAGCTGATAAAAGGAATACAGGCAGTTCTTACTTTACACAAGCAGAGAGAGCCAAGACAGTGGAGAAAAGGCAGGGATCCACCTGAGGACTCTCTGAAACACCTCCAAACACTTTGAAAAAATGCCCTAAAACATTCTGGAGTGACAAAACTCACAAAAGGCTGAGGTGAAACAATTTTTTCCATCCCAAGACAACTTAGAAGGTTGTAGGGAAGGTCTGTCCCACCAGGGTGAGAGTGGAACATAGTCTATGGCGGTCCATGCCAGCACAGCCTGGGCCTCAGCAAACCAGGAGCAGGCCTTGGGAGTCACTGAATCAGCAGTGGCAGTAGCCGCTTATGGAGCTCTCAGCCCACAGAAAGTAAGGGGGTTGCACAACTGGTCAGAAGGAGATTACAGGGTCTCTCTGCTGGTTCAGGGGGCAGGAATCTATTGTGTTGCCCATGCTTAGATCTGGGTCGCAGTCCTGATTGGGAGTCCCAGAGAGAGGAGGAGCACTAGCACACCAGAGCTTGTGGCCACAGTGGACCAGTGACACCCCTCACAGTTCTAGGGCAGAAAAGAGTGCTTGTGCTTGCTCACAGAGCAGAGCACAGGCTAGAAGAAGAGGAAACACACCTCTCCTTGCATTAGATCACCTTGAAAGAACTGAAAACTTACAGGTCGCTAAAAGTACCCCTGAAAAGAGTGACAGAAAACCCTTGCATTTTGTGACACTGTACCCTCCATCCTGCAAACAGAACCCAACTGTAGCAAAGAGGTAAATGTGAAGATATAGCTTCAAGGAAATGAGCAAATAATGGAAAAAATTCTGACCACAAAAATTTACTCTGGTGATGAGGGAGATCAAAACACACATTCAGAAGACAAAAAAGACCTATATACACACAAAGCTTCCAAGAAATGAATTGTTCTCAGGCCATGAAAGGGCTCACAAAGCATTTTGCAAATCCAGCTAGAGGTGGAGCCAAGATGGTGGCGTAGAAGCAGCAAAGTTTCGCAGCTCCCACACAGATACGTTAAATACCCATAAAATATGACTCTAAACAAATTTTAGGGCTCCAAAACTCACAAAAATACAGAAAACACATCTCTTACTGCAGGCAGCTTGGCAGGTGGGTCTCATCACAGCAGGCTGGGAGCTGAAACCAGCTCAGCTTGAAACCATGGCCTGGCCCCAGGGGTGGTTAGGAGGAGCCACAGCTGGCGTCTCCAGGAGAGTGGATCGGCTGCACGTGGGGCAGTTTCCACATTTACCAAGCCAGGAGAAATAAGGCTAAGAGAAAGGTCAGTGAAATTTAGCTAAATTTTGGGGAGAAAAGCAGTCAGGACAAATTGCCCTCAGGGCAAGGAAGCAGCAGGGATGTGGCAACAGCGGCAGGAATGGCTGCAAGCAGCAACTACGTCCACTGGGCTGCTTCAGAGCTCCTGGCCTGCAAACTGCAGGGAGGCCAAGGTCATTGATCAGATCCAAGAGATATTGTGTTGAGTGGCCTGAATCTGGATTGTAGTCTTGGGTGGTGGTCCTGGGGTGTGCTTTTACGGAGCTAAAAATGGTGGGAGCTGCACCACCCCCTAATAGCTTCGGCAGCTGTGAAAAACCCAGAAGTTTGGGACAGAGCTTTCCCCCTTGGAAGCAGAGTTCCACTGAGATAAATATTAAGCAATTAATTTAGTGGCCAACATGAGCAGGAAAAGGAAGCAAAGTAAGAACAGCAAACAAACTCTAGAATACTTTTTTGGGGATAAAAAGGATGAAAGCATGGAACAGGAGGACAACATAGTCAGAACTGTCACATCAAATGCCTCCAAAGAACATGAAGACTGCCTACAAGCAATACTTCAAATTAAACAGGACTTTGGGGGGGGTGGAGCCAAGATGGTGGCATAGAAGCAGCAAGGTCCGGCAGCTCCCACACCTCCACCCTAAACACCCATAAAATTATGAGCCCGGACAAAGTCTAGGACTATCAGACTCACAAAAATACAGAAAACACATCTCTCACTGAAGGCAGCTCAGCAGCAGGGGCTCAGCATGGCGGCCGGGAGCAGAGGCTGGCCCAGCCTGAAGCTGAGAACATGGCCAGGCCTGGGGTGGTGGGAAGGAGCCAGGCTGTGATGAGGCAAGCCGTGCCACAGCCAATCTTCAGAGGACAAGATCTACAGTCTCCAGCACCTCCACATCTGCCAAGACATGAGGAACGGGTATGGGAGAGGGGAAGCTTGCACCGCAGCAGAGACCGGCCCAGCCCAAAATTGCAGCTGCGGCCAGGCCAGGCCCCAGGGCAGCCAGGAGGAGCTGAGCCTCCCTAGGCGCAGCTTGAGTCTACTTCAGAGAGGATCTAAAGCACCTGCCTGAGGGGATTTTCAAATCCCCCAAACCAGGATCAGAGTTGGTTGGTGAAAGTGGAACTTTGAAAATTAATTTTGGGGGGAAAAGCAGTTTGGCCAAGCTGCCCCCAGGGCAAGAAAGCAGTGGGTGAACGGAACTGCTGGAACCAGTGGTGGCCCCCACCAGGTTGCTTCACATACCCTGGCGTGCAGACTCTACAGGGTGGCTGAATCGATCAATCAGGGCCACGTGCTTTTGCATTGAGCGGCCTCGATCTGGATCGTGGTCTTGGGTGGTGGTCCTGGGGTGTGCTTTCAGCAAGCCAAAGCTGTGGGTTCTTGCAACACCCCCCTACTAGCTCTGGCATCTGGGAAAACCCCATCTATTTGGAACAGAGCTTTCCCCCATGGAAGCAGATACTCACAGACCTAAAAAAATCAACCAATTAATTGACTGGCCAACATGAGGAAAAGGAAGCAAAATAAGAACAGCAATAAAACTCTAGAATCCTTTTTTGTGGACAAAAGATCAAAGCATGGAACAGGAGGAAGACAAGCCAGAACTCAGAACTCCGACACCAAATGCTTCCAAGACAATTGAAGAATGCCTAGAAGC
>CM053602.1:56692860-56719162 GCA_028646575.1 Pseudocheirus occidentalis | reverse complement strand
TCTGTTTTTCTTGAGAGTTTATTTTGGTCTGTATTTTCTTTTAAAATATAATTAATATAGAAATAGCTTTGCAGGATCACAGAAGTATACCATATATCAAATAGCATGCCTGCTCAATGGGAGTTTGGGAGGTAAAGCGTTGTGACTGAGAGAGAGAAGAGCAGAGAACTTGGAATTCAAAATTTTAAAGAGGAGTGTTAAAAACTGTTTTTACATGTCGTTGAGGAAAAAATAAACTATAAAAGAAACAATAAAACAACAGCAATATAAGTGGAAATTTCTACATACCCTTTCCATAAAGGGAATTTACACAAGGATGGGGAAAACGGCAGGAGGCATCTGCTCGTGGAAGAGGGGTTGGCCTATGATTCAAGGACACATAGGGTTAGGCACAGAGAAACAAAAGCAGGAGGAGGAACACATGGCTGGAGAGGCCAGCCGCATGAGTTCCTGGCTGGAAGTGAAAGGAAGAACATGCAAGCAGGTAGGAACCTAGGGGCCAGACATAGAAGCATGCAGGAGACAGTAGGGGCCACGTGGTGGTGACCAGGGACACACACACATTATTGCAGCGTGGAAGGACAAAATACCAAAATTCAGAGACCAAACTCTCTGAAGAGTAGGTAGCCTGAAATCAAGGTCTTCTCTCCCAGCACTGGAGGTCTCAAGCCAACGCAGATCCAGAAGTGGTGGTACTTTTCTCTCTCCAGTTTGGTTCTTTTGCTTTCACGTGGAGGATTTCTTCACCTGTTTCTTTGGGGGGAGTTAGGGAATGGCATTGGATGGGTGGTTGGAGGCCACAGAGCACCAAGTAGAGGGGCCAAAGAAGAAAGGGATCTGGGTCCATTACAATAAAGTTCAAAGGGGTTGCAGTTTTTTGGCAAATGAAGAATTCTTCCTCTCATAAAGTCCAGTTTGTAACATTGTGAATTTACATAACTCAACATCTAGTCTGTATGTCTTTCTATTCCCATTCACTTTTCTCCAGAATTCTTTAACATCTAAATTTTCGGAAATTCTGTGACTCTTACCTTCTTTCTTAATCATTTTATGGTTGGGTTTCTCTAGCTCTCAGAAGGAAAATGAGGTCCCCCACTACTGTCCACTCCTTCCTGTAAATCATTTAACTTTTCCTACTAGATTATAAATGCTATGCCATTTCCCAAATACATTACTTCATTGTATGTAGTTTCCATGCCTACTCCTTTTAAAACGGCTATATCTGCTTTTTCTTTGTCTGGCATCATGATTGCTACGCCCCCATTTTTACTTTAGTTGAGGTAGAACAGTTCTGCTCTATCCCCCTATTTGAACTCTGATTCCCTCTTTGTTTCAAATGATTTTCTCCTAAATAAACAAACAAAGGTATTGCTGGATACTGGTTTCTAAGCCATTTTGCTCCCCACTTCTGTTTTCTGAGTGAGTACATTCCATTCACACAGGCAGGATTACTAACTATGCATTTCCTGCCATCCAGTTTTCTTCTGTTTCTCATCCTCTCTCTCTCCTTATCCTATACCCACTCTAAATTTGGTTTTACAAATAAGCACTGCATTATTTTATTGGCCCATTCTTTTAAAAATATTTTTCTTCCTCTTTTCCAATTCTGTTACTTACCTCTCTGGTAAGATAATTTTTATGACCAATTGTGTAAGTATCTATAGCTACAGATAGAAATAAGAATAAAATATTTTGTCTTTTTGAATCAACTTAGATATTGACTTATGTTCAAGCATTAGTCACTCCCTGTTCCATTTTCCTCTCCAGGATAGAAGCCTTTCCTCTCACACTTTTATGTGAGACCAGTCCCCCCATTCTTTTTCTCACTTCTGCCTTCTCCCAGGACATCCTGATTTCTCCCCTATCAATGTTATTTACATCATCCCAACCTAAGTGGTTCCCTTCCTAATACTCTTACAATATAGAATCCTCCTTCCTGCTCTGATAATGATTAAAAAAACTCATAAGATAGGTGTTCCCTTATAGAAAATAATGGATTTTAACTTCATTGAGTTGCTTATGATTTATCTTTCATATTTACCTTTTAATGTTTCTTTTGAGTCTTGTATTAGAATGTCATATTTTCTCTTCAGCTCTGGTCTTTTCATCAGAAATGCTTCAAAGGCATCTGTTTCATTAAATATTCTCTTTCTTTGTTCTCTTGATGTGCTTCCCCAGAGAGTAAGCCGGTAGTAAGTGGAATGTTCTCAGAATATGTGTCACCAGCCATAAGTATTTCATCCACTGAATGTTTGGAGGCTAGATGTGCTTCCCCAGAGAGTAAGCCTATAATAACCAGAATGTTCCCAGAGAGACTGTCACCTTCCTCAATATCTTTTCCTCTGAGTCTTCAGAGAATAGATGTGCTTCCCCAGAAAGCAAGCCTGCAGTAGGTAGAATGTTCTCAGAATATGTTTCTCCACCCATAAGTATTTCATCCACGGAATGTTCGGAGGCTAGATGTGCTTCCCCTGAGAGTAAGCCTATAGTAACAGGAATATTGCCAGAAAAGGTGTCTCTCGCCACAATTATCTTTTCCTCTGAGTGTTCAGAGAGTAAGCCTGTAGTAAGTAGGATGTTTTCAGACAGTGTCTTCAACCCCAAATATCTTGTCATCTCAGTGTTCTGAGGCTAGATGTGCTTCCCCTGAGAGTAAGCCTATAGTAACAGGAATGTTGCCAGAAAGGGTATCACCCACCACAATTATCTTTTCCTCTGAGTGTTCAGAGAGTAAGCCTGTTGTAAGTAGAATGTTCTCAGACAGTGTCTTCAACCCCAAATGTCTTGTCTCCTGAATGTTCTGAGGTTAGATGTGTTTCCACAGAGAGTAAGCCTATAGTAACAGGAATGTTGCCAGGAAAGGTGTCTCCCGCCACAATTATCTTTTCCTCAGAGTCTTCTGAGGGTAGATGTGTTTCCACAGAGAGTAAGCTTGTAGTAACTGGAATGCTGTCAGAGAGTGTGTTGTGCCACCATTGTCTTTTCCTCTGTGTACTATAATTATGTTGAGTGCTTTTACTTCCTAAAATAAAAAATACCGTTTGTCACATGACATGGCTCTCAGGGAAGAGAAGAGGGAGAGGGAGGGATACACGGGATACCATGATGTAAGATATAGAAAACATCAATGAAAAAGTTTTTAATTGAGGTCAAGGATCTAAAGGGTATATGTGGCCAGGGATAAAGAGGAAAGAAGGGGGTCTTGAAGGTGCAGAGAGATTCCTTCCCTCTCTGCAGCCTGAGGATCAGGGCTTGGCTTGAGACATCCAGTGCTGAGAGAGGAGACTTTAGGCTACTTTGCACATTTATCCTTGTGTCTGGCATCCAAGTGTTTGTTTTCTGCTCATCAGTGCTGGGGAACCATGTGTTTTTCTTGGTCCATCTGTCCCCAGTATTCTTATCTGTGTGGCCATGTCTGGCCTCCATGTGGCTGTCCACTGCATGTTCTTCCTCTCAGTTGTGCCCACATCATGCGGCTGGCCACAACACCATCCTTATCCTCTTCCTTCTCTTGCTTCCTTGTCCACAGTCCCCGTATGTCCTGTAACTCTCTCCTGGACCTGTCCTTTCACAGGGATGAGTCCCCCTTACCCTCTCTTCCCTTTTATCCAGGTGCATGGACAAAATCACATTACTTATGAATCATTCTCCTTAGGTATTTGCCCAAGGGTCCACTTGTGCAGAAGAAAAACTGTTTGCAGTTGACAAAAAAATAAATAATAAAATAAATAAATAAAAGATGGCATAAGTGGAAAGAAATTGGCAGAAGTTTGATAACTCAACATGAATGAGATATGACAGGTAAAATAATAGTGAGAACTGTTGAAAAACATATATGAGGTATAAGTAAAAACAGTAATAATTGGTCTAGCTTAGACGTACAACTCATTCTGCAGATACAAAGACTATTGAAGACACAGTCCTTATGCAGCAGAAGCTTAAATTCCCATGAGACAGAAAATACATCAAAGTATATTGAGAATGAAGACAAATGAATGCAAAGTAGGAGGCAGACTTGGAGCTAGGCCAGGAGCATCTAGAATCAAGAGAGGCTTCATGAAATAGGTGATGCTTAAACTATCTGGATGGAAGAGAGGGATGCTCTGAGGCCCAAAGACAGACTACCAGCTTCAGTTCAAGTCCTCCTTTGCAATCATAATAGCGGCATGGCCACAGTCAAGTCACCTAAACTCTTAGTGCTCCAGAACACTCTGTAAGATCATAGACATATTCAGATGAGCTCTAAATCTTCCTGAGGAGGCAGAAAAACCAAAGAGTGCTTGACTATGTAGAGTCTGAAATGCTTTTGCCCAAGATCGCATAACTAGTAAATGCTTAAAGCTAGATTTGAACTCAGTTCTTACAAACTCCAGGTCGAGTACTCTAACCACTGAACAACCTAGATGGAGGACTTGAGAGATCCCTGAAGACCCTTGCCAAACCAATTTCCAGGAAGCTGCCTTGAGGCCAGGGAATGCAAAGAAAAGAGCTCATTCTCAGTGCCAGACAGTTTTACAAGTGCTCAATCACTTCAAAATTCACCACCCACTCTGAGGAATAACTCTACTTTTCCTCCCTGAGTTAGGAATTCCCCAAATAGCTTTATGCACAGAAAATTACACAGAAAATGTAAATTGCCTTTTAAGGAAACAGGAAGAAAAACTTCAGCTAACTCATGGGATACCTTAGAAGTTGTTCGGACAACTTCTTGTTTGGGCAAGAACAAGCCAGGTGACATTTTTGTTGTTCTCTTTCTCAAGTTCAGTTTCCTAGGCTGAGCAAAAATTGTAAATATCTGAGGGAAAAATCTCCTTTGAACCCTGATAATTCACAGTTCTGCTGAGCCACATGGGTTTTGTGCCTCCTGGCTATGAGCCAATCAGGGGCCAAGTCTTTTTTCATATTCTTGGAAGTTGGAATTTTGCTAGGGGTATTGTGTATGGGAAGATACTCTTGATTCCATGGACAGGATTCTGCATAGCTGTTTGTTAAGAGCCCCTCCACTACTCATTGGTTTGTGCTCTCCTGATCCATGGTACAAATAGGTGGTGGTATTACCTTCTTCAGACAGTAGGAGCCCTATCTTTTGTATCTCAGTGTTATATTCTCTGTATTTTCTCCTCATTCAGCATGCTGGCCTTTTCCCTGAACAACTGAATGTAATTAAATTAAGACTGTCGACTCCTTTAAAAACAGAACAAAGAGTCTGTGTTAGCAGGCCATCCTGGGTGTTCTAGGGCACTTGTCAATACACGTAGTCACAGCCCAACCTGACGTGACTCCGGAACTGTTGTACTGTGGGACATTGTGTTTCTCAAGGGAAACTACTACGTGATTGTTTATAATCTACCTTTCCCCTTCTTCTCTAGTTATGATTTAAGCATATAACCTGTGATTTTACTTCAACTGAGAGAACATTCCACACTCTGAAAGTGATTAATTAAACTGTTTTATTATTGGCACTCCTGTCACTAGGTCTGCTTTGTGGGTATTTGAGCATTCTGCGGTGAGAGACTGGCTCAATGAAAATCCACTTAACAAAAGTGAGTTGAAACTAGGCAAAGAAGGAAAGAAAATTGTCCAAAGTCTTTAAAACAAAACTCCATTAAAGCCCAATGAAGTCATTAAGAAGAAAACGTTCTCCATATATTTCAAAATGCTTACAATGGCACTTTTTGTGACAGCTATGAGTACAGCTCATCAACTGGGGAATATAAAGTGTGACATGGAACATGAAAGGCATGGAATTCTGCTCCCATGCACTAAGAATTGACGTGTCTGCATACAGAGAAGTATGGAAAGATCTTCATGAATTGATACAAAGTGAATTCAGCAGAGACAAGAAAACAGTATTTAGAACACTACAATTGCAACAAATGAAATGGAAAGAACAATCCAGCAAAAATTTCCAGCTATATGTACCAAAGTGGTAAAGATCAAGGGGACCTGAAAAGGAAACATAAGAAGACAAAATTACCCTACCACATCCCGGAGGTGAGAGGTCCACAGGTGTCACACATTGCACACCTTTTCCCCATGTATCAGTCAGCTGGGATGGCTTTTCTTTTTCTTGATTTATTTCCTATGATTTATTACAAGACATGTATCTCAAGAATGGGAAGAATGAGAGAGACAAAGGATACCTTTGTGATTTAAGAAAAAGAAAACATCATTAAAACAGTTAACAGAGGTCAGGTATCTCAAGGGAAATAATGAGGGTCAAGGAGGAAAGAAAGTGTTTGGGGTTTGGTGATTATCGACAGCAAATCCAAAATCAGTCACAAAGCTGTGATTATGGAAATAATTGTTGTTGTGGTACATCCTGTGTGACTTTTTCTGACCCCCATTTCTGGTTTCCTTGGCAAAGATGCTGGAATGGTTTGCCATTTCCTTCTCCAGCTTATTTGACAGATGAGGAACTAAGGGAAAGAGGGCTAAGTGACATACTTATGGTCACAGAGCTACCAAGTGTCTGAGGCCATGTTTGAATTCAAGGAAATGAGTCTTCCTGACTTTAGAAGCTACAAAATATTAGCTTCCCTTAAAGCAATTTCAGCTTGAGGAAGCTGGATCCAAGGTGGCGGTGTAGAAGCAGCAAAGTTCCGCACCTCCCACACGGCCATCCTAAGTACCCATAAAATACGACTCTAAACAAATTCTAGGGCTCCAAATCTCACAAAAATAAAGAAAACACATCTCTTGCTGAAGGCAGCTCGGGAGGAGGGGCTGAACTCGTCAGGCTGGGAGCCGAGGACAGCCTAGCCCAAAACTGAATCCAAGGCCAGGCCCCAAGGCCAAGCTTCCCAAACCTCAGCGTGACTCTACCCCGGGAAGCAGATCTACAGCAGCTGGAGGAATCTTCACAGCTATCAAAGTGTGAAAAACAAGGATTAAAGAAAGGTCAGTGAAAGTGAAGCTTTCAAGCTAATTTTAGGGGAGGAAAAACAGTGGGCCAATCTGCCCCCAAGGGCAAGGAAGCAGTGGGGGAAGGGCAGGATCTGCTACAACTGGCAACTGCTCCACTGGGCTGCTTCAGAGCTGCTGGCCTACGGACGCGAAGGCAGGCTGAGCCAGTCTATCAGAGCCAAGGGCTCTTGCTTTGAGCATCCTGGATCTGGATTGAGGTCTTTGTTGGTGGTCCTGGGGTATGGTCTCAGCAAGCCAAAACTGGTGGGCGCTGCAGCACCCCCCTAACAGCTCCGGCAGCTGTGAAAACTCAAGTGATTTGGGACAGAGCTTTGCTCCCCTGGAAGAAGAGTTCCGCAAAGCTAAAAAACACCCAACCGATTAATAGACTTGCCAACAAGAGGAAAAGGAAGCAAAATAAGAACAGCAATAAAACGCTAGAATCCTTTTTTGTGGACAAAAATGATCAAAGCATAGAATGGGAGGAAGACAACACAGTCAGAACCCCCACACCAAATGCTTCCAAGACACTTGAAGAAAGCCTAGAAGCTATAGATCAACTGAAAAGGACTTTGAAAAACAATAAGAAAAGTGGAGGAAAAATCAGGAAGAGAAATGAGAATGATGTGAGCAAATCATGAAAAGAGAGTCAACAACCTGACTGAAGAAAACAACAGTATAAAAATAGATTAACTCAAATGACAAAAGAGGCACAGAAAGACAATGATGAGAAGAATGCCATAAAAAGTCAAAAAGAATCTGAAAAGCATTCTGAAGAGAATAATTCCTTCAGAACTAGAGTGAAGCAAGTAGAAGCTAATGACTTTATGAGAAACCAAGATTCTATTAAACAAACACAAACAAATGAAAAAATAGAAAGCAATGTGGAATATCTTCTTGAAAAAAAAAACACTGACCTTGAAAATAGATCCAGGAGAGACAATTTGAAAATTATTCATTTACCTGAAAGCCATGACCAAAAAATGAACTTGTAAAGCATCCTTCAAGAAATCCTCAAATAAAATTGCCCTGATGTTTTAGAATCAGAGGGGAAAATAGAAATTGAAAAAATTCACAGATCACCTCTTCAAAAATATTCCGAAAAGACAACTCCTAGAAATGCTATTGCCAGGTTATGGAATCCCCAGTTAAAAGAGAAAATATTACGGGCTGCCAAGAGAAAACCATTTGAATACTGTGGAAGCACTATTATGATAACCCAGGATCTGGCAGCTTCTACACTGAGGGGTCAAAGGGTATGATATTATGAAGATCAAGGGAGTTGGGATTAAAACCAAACATCAACTACCCAGCAAATTTGAGCATATTATTTCAGGGGAAAATATGGTCATTCAGTGAGGTAGAGGACTTTCAAACATTCTTGCTAAAAAAACATATCTGAACAGAAAATTTGACAATCAAACACAAGAAACATGAGAAGATAAACATGGGAAAGAAATCATAAGGAACTTATCAAAATTGAAATATTTACATGCAAACATGGAAAAATGATAATAGTAACTTATGATACTTTTCTTCGTGTGAGGATAGCTGAAAGGAATACAAGTTTGTGTGTATGTATGTATGTATATTTACAAATATGTCTATATAGGTGGGTATATATGCGTATGAATATATATCTGAGCATATGTGTATATAGAGGGTATAGTATCAATAGAATATGAAGGGATGATACTTTAAAAGGTGAAATTCTGAGGTGGGAGAGGACTAGAATGAGAGGAAACAGGGAGAGACAAAAATGGGATTAAGCATCCCATACAGAAGAGGCAAGGGATAACTTACAACTTTACTTTCATTTACTTTCATTGAATTTGGCTTAGAGAAGGAATGGCCTAAACTCTAAACTGGGCATCATGCCACACAGGAGAGTAGGGGGCATGGGGATGAGAGGGGGGATGATGGAGGGGAGGCCAGGGTCTGGGTGAGGGATGCTGGAAGCACACACTTCCGTTAACAGATAAGGACAGAGTAGAGAACAGAAGAAGTGGGTTAGGGATAGAAAGAAAGGACATATGATCACTGTCACAATATGTCCACGATGAAGATATCATGTGTAATTACACATGCACAGCCTGTATTGAGCTGCTTGTCCTTCCAGTGTGGGTGGGTGACAAGGGGGCAACCGAAAGAATCTAGAATTTAAAGTTCTGCAATGCATGCAACTAGTAATTAAGATATAGAGTGGCTGGGGTAGGGAGCCCCTCCCTGCCCTACCAGAAAGTTAGAGAGCAGATCAGTGGAGGGGCTACACAGTCCGGTTGATGTTTTGAGGTTGGGATAGGGGAAAGAGGGGGAGAAAATTTGTAATTCAAAAATGTCATGGAAATGAACGATGTAAACAAGAAAACAAATTTAAAAATTATTTAAAAACCATTTTCAGCTTGTAAAAAGTTGAAAGGGAGATCCTTTTAAAAGATTAGGTAAGCAATGAACAGAAGAAAATAAATAAAATAAAATATTGTTTAGTAAACCCAAATGCAGCATTTGGCTATGGGGGGGTATTGTTTGATTAAGCAACAAAAACAAAAGGAAACAAAACAAAACAAATGGGATGAGGGAAAAGCAGTTTGCGTGATCTTTCATAAGTCAACAACTCTCCCCACTTCTCAAATTAAACCACAAATGGATACATATGTTACATATAAAAGGGGAGTCAATAGCAAATTAGAGGAGCAAGCAGAAAATCACTTTTTACACAGATGGATGGGCAAGAGGTTAAGAGTAAAGGAACAATGCAGAAGATCACAGGAAATAAAATGGATGATTCTCCTTCTTTAAAGGTGACATGTTTTTGCACAAACAGAAAATGAGAAGGATAACAGGTAAGTGAAGAAAAGCATCTCTGCAGTAATGTTCTCTAAGGATTGTTGCATATGCAACACAGAAAAGGAACCGATTCCAGTTTGCAAGATTAAGAGCCATTCTACAGTAAGTCAGAGGAACAGAAAGGTTTCCAGGGAAATAATCCAAGCCATCAAGAGCCTTGTGACAGGATGTTCCAAATCGCCCATTAAGAGAGAAGTGCACATTAAAACCCGTCTTCTTTGAGATTTTAAATCAAAGCGATCCACAGGTTCAGGGCAAGGCCTGTCTTTCTGTTCAACAATAAGGTCCATGGAAACACCTCTTTTCCCTGGTGCTGTTTGACACTAGAAGAAAAAACAAATTTGCTATTAAATTAAATGATGCTAAAAGAAAGAGATGATAGGGACAAGGGGAGGGAAAGACTTCCTAGATTGTCTCCTCTTGCCAGGGTGAAGGTCGAGTAGGGAAAGGAGAAAGGGATTAAGAATGAATGGAAATATCCTCCTGAGGAGATGAGGGAGAGAGTGTCCTCAAAGGCTTCTCCCTGCTGGCCTCCACTGAATTCACCACACCTGAAGACTTCCCAAGCCCCAGACCTCCAGAAAAACGTCTGGGAATATAGGAAGCCCGAGGCAAGAGCAGCAGGCACACACAGGATCACCCCTGAACATATCCACCCACACATAGTCACACACCCACATCCACACTCACACACAAAGTCTGTCTGCCTTTATGTCTCTCTCTCTCTCTCTCTCTCTCTCTCTCTCTCTCTCTCACACACACACACACACACACACACACACACACAAACACAAACACAAAAAGGTGATTCTACCTTCATATATCATACACATATAACAAAGGTATTGATATTTCCAGGACCTTTGAACCCACTCTTGCACACAGCCTGTAGAACACTAAGCAAAGGCAAGTGGGGAAGGGGTTCATGAAAAACTGGGGAGGAGGTAAGAGAAAAGAGGGAGAAGAAAGGGAAGGGCTGAGGCAGGAGAAGGGGAGGAAGCACTTACCTCAATCAGAGCCACTTAGGCACAAGCAGGATCCTCAGGAATCAGTAAGTCTGGAAGAAGGGGTAAAAGAGGGGAAGGCTGGGGTGTTGTTGTCGTGTTTGTTTTTCATTCTGGAAGACCATGATATCAGGGAGGTGATGACATGACTTGCAGTTGACTTTGATTTGAGTGAGGGAGGGCTGTACAAGATCACCAGCCTCACTTTCTCCTCCAGGACCATCTGGGTCCAGTAAACTGATATTCTCAGAATGTTTGGAGAAAGACCAGGATGACATCTTTTAACTAAGGCCTTTTCACGTACTCAAAATGAGTGAGTCAATGCCCATTCAGTCAATAGCTCCCTTTAAGTATACTCTCAAGTCCCCTATCCCCCCCCCCCAATTAAATTGGGGCAGGAAAAACCTGAGGGTCCTGGTCAAAACAGAAATGTGGAGAGAAAGGAAAGTGGCTGACAGGCATGTAGATCTCCTCAGGCTCCCCACAGTAAGTTCTCTTCCAGACAAAGGAGACTTTCACTTAATAGAGGATGGGATAAAGTCTTCCCTACTTCATAAATCTGACAGGTAAACTATCCTTTCCTTCCCCAGATTACTTACACTATCAGCTTTTATACTTAGATTGTGCACCCATTTAGACTTGACTTTGGTGTACGGCGTTAGATGATGGTCTTTGCCCAGTTTCTGCCATGTTATATCCCAATTTTTCCCAGCAGTTGCTGTCAAATATGTACTTCTTATCCCAAAAACTAGGGTCTTTGGATTTATCAAACAGTATATTACTATAATCTTTGACTACTCAGCATTTTGTATACAATCTATTCCACTGATCGACTACTCTATTCCTTAGCCAGTACCAAGCAGTTTTGATGACTGCTGCTTTATAAAAGAGATTAAAAACTGGTACTGCTAGCCCACCTTCCCTAGCGTTTCTTTTAACTGATTGCCTTGATATTCTGAATCTTTTGTTCTTCCAAATGAATTTTGTCACTATTTTTTCTAGTTGTATAAAATAAGTTTTTGGTAGATTGATTGGTATGGCAGTAAATATGTAATATTTTTAGGCACAATTGTCATTTTTATTGTACTAGCTCAACCTAGCCACAAGCAATTGATGTTTTCCTAATCAGTTAGATCTGATTTTCTTCATGTGAAAAGTGTTTTGTAGTTCTGTTCAACTTGGTTTGGTTTGTTTTATCATGCACATTCTCAAATATTTTATAGTGTCTACAGCAACTTTAAATGGAATTTGTCTTATTATCTCTTGCTGTAGGACTTTTTGAAAATATATAGGAATGCTGAGGATGCATGTGGGTTCATTTTATATCCTGCAACTCTGCTAAATTTATTTTTTGTCTCAAGAAATTTTTTACTTGATTCTCTAGGGTTCTCCAAGCATATCATCATAACATCTGCAAAGAGTGATAGGCTATTCTATTCTTTGCTTAATTTGATTCCTTTGATTGCTTTTTCTAGACTAATTGCTACTGCTAAAATTTCTAGTACTGGACTGAATAAGAGTGGTCATAATGGGCATCCTTTATTCACTCCTGATCTTACTGGAAATGCTTTTAGTTTATCCCCATTACATATAATACTTGCTGACGACTTTTAGTAAATGCTGCCTATTATTTTGAGGAAAACTCCATTTATTCCTATACTTTCTAGTGTTTTAATAGGAATGGATGTTGTATTTTGTCAAAACCTTTTTCTGCATCTATTGAGATAATCATATGGTTTCTTGTAGTTTTATTGTTGATATGATCAATGATACTGCTAGTTTTCCTAATACTGAACCATCCTTACATTCCTGGAATAAATCTAACCTGATCAAAATATATTATCCCTGTGATAAATTGCTGAATTCTTTTTTCTTTTTATTGTATTTTAAATTTTTGCATCTATATTCATGAGGCAGATTGGTCTATCATTCGCTTTGTCTGTTTTGTCTCTCCCTGATTTTTGGTGTCAGTAATATATTTGTGTCATAAAAAGAAGTTGTTAGGACTCCTTCCTCTCCAATTTTCCTAAATAGTTTGTAGAGTATTGGCATCAATTGATTTTTAAATGTTTGATAGTATTCTGTAGTAAATCCATTTGGTCCTGTTGATTTTTATATAGGGAGTTCTCTAACACCTTGTTCAATTTATTTTTCTGAGATGGGACTATTTAAGCAATTTACTTCCTCTTCAGTTAGTCTGGGAAAATTATATTTTTGTGACTATTCATCCATTTCACTAATACTGTAAACTTACGTGCATACAATTGGGCAAAATAATTCCTAGTTATTGTTTTAATTTCCTCTTCATTGGATATACGTTCACCCTTTCTTGATACTCGTAAATTGTTTTTTTTCTTTCTTTTTTTATAATATTGATTAAGAGTCTATTGATTTCATGTTTTTCCTAAAACCAACTCTTAGTTTTATAAGTTCAATAGTTTTCTTAGTTTCAATTTTATTTATTAATCTCTCCTTTGGTTTTCATTTTTTCTAATTTAGTATTTAATTGGGGATTTTTGATATGTTCTTTTTCTAGATTTTTCATTTGCATGCCCAATTCATCGACCTCTGTTTTCTGTGATTTATTCATGTATGCATTCAGGGATATAAAACTTCCCCTAAGGACTGCCTTGGGTTAAAACCACAAGTTTTTCTATGATGTCTCATTACTGTGATTCTCTTGAATGAAGTTACTGATTGTTTCTATAATTTCTTGTTTCACCCACTCATTTTTTAGGATTAAATTATTTAGTTTCTATTTATTTTTTTGCCTGTCTTCCCATGGCCCTTTATTGTATGCAAGTTTTTATGGCATCATGATCTGAAAATGATGCATTTAATTTTTCTGCCTCTCTGCAGTGAATTGTGAGGTTTTGTGCCCTAGTACATGGCTGAGTTTTGTGTATGTGCAATGTACTGCTGAGAAGAAGGTATATTCCTTTTTATCTCCAGTCTACATGCTATTGTTTTTTTCAAGTTTAGGTCGATTTCTTTTTTCCCATTATCTACTCCATTCGTTACAACCCTTCTATACAACCAGACTAATGTCCAATGTGAAATTATTCGCAGATACTATACTTAATTGCATGTTGCCATAGAGGGGGTTGTGATGGGGAGAAGGAGGGGAGAAAATTTGAAACACAAGGGATTGTGGAACTGAATCTTGTAAACTAAAAGTTAATAAACAAATCTATTTTAAAAAATAGAAGATTGGAGAGGGTGGGCACTGTGATTTCACTGCAGGATGGGTCTAGTCTCCTCCAGAAGTGAGAGGGAATGGAGTAGGAAGGAGCGGGGATTTTCCCGACATCAGATCCAGAGCAGTGGGGAACCACTTCCCAGTCCCTTCAGCCACTATCAACCAAACTAGCTAATGGAGGGGACCACAGGTGCATTCTCCACTTAAAGGTGGTCCTGGGACTGACCAGGC
This sequence comes from Pseudocheirus occidentalis, assembly GCA_028646575.1. Lineage (NCBI taxonomy): Eukaryota > Metazoa > Chordata > Mammalia > Diprotodontia > Pseudocheiridae > Pseudocheirus > Pseudocheirus occidentalis. The sequence goes on along the minus strand of CM053602.1, from coordinate 56,704,975 downwards.
TCCCAGATTCCTTAAGTCAGGCTGCTGGGAGTGTGGGTGTGGGCAGTAACACAGCTCTGGTGGGAGTTGATAATGGATAGCCCCTTTACGAAAACTGGACAAAGAGAGGAAGGGGGAAGTCTAGGGAGGGCTGTCCTGGGCTCCACAAAATGGAAGAAAGGCACAAGAGCTCCAGCAGCCTCTGCAAACCACCAGCCCTTTATGGGGGACTTGGATTCCTCTTAACCCCAGAGCAGAGGAGGAAAAGGCAGAGGAGGGATGGATGTTGGGATGGGGTAGGGTTCAGCCTCCTTTCTCCAGCAAGGAGACAAAGATCAGACTGGACATGAGGGCATCGAGGGAAGCACTGCTTCTGTCCCTATTTTTTATGTGTGGGTATCCTGGTCTAAATCTTATGTAATATAAACCTTCCACAGCCTGGAAAAGATGGAGCCAGACCATCATTTCTGCCTCAGTGTCCTGTACCATGGGATGTAACAAATTTATTTCTAAAACTACTTTTGATTTCGGGCTTTGCTGTCTCCAACACCAGATTCCTGCCACTAGTGAAATGTCACAGTAGAGAGACACCTGGAATGGGAGGCACAGACCTAGACTAGGGCTGGGAACCTGCAGCCTCAAGCCCACATAGGCCCTTCTAGGTCCTTGGGTGCAGCCTTGTAACTGAGTACAAATTTTACAGAACAAATCCTTTTATTAAAGGGATTTGTTTTCTGAAGTTTGGATTCAGCTAAAGGGTCTCACTTGGGGCCGTAGAAGGCTACAGGTGGCCTCCAGGGACGCTGAAAGTTCCCCAACCCTGACTCAGACTGAAGTTCTGCCTTACTTACTATGTAGCCTTGGCAAATCACTTAAACTCTCTAAGCCTTAATTTTCATATCTATAAAATGGGAATAAAAATAAATCTATATAAAGACAATCCCAGTGTGGCTGTAAGGTCCAAATGACATGTTCTGACAGTGCTTTTCAAACCATGGCACCTCCTAGAAATGTTTATTATTATCCCTATCATTCATCTGTTAGCTGTTCTGATGGAGTTTACATCTCATGCTACTGATTCTTTTCTAGTTCATGTTCTTCAGATCATTGCACAGAATTACTGTCTATTCCAACTCAGTCAAAATACTGGGATGTGAACTCATCTGCTGCAGGCTCCATGAATATACCTTTAGGGCCATTCTGGGAGGAGACAGGATTGTGGGGATCCCATGTTCCTCACCCTGTCCCCACATGGTTTTCAGGTCTTCCCCTTGGTCTCTATGTGTTGCAAAGTTTTCATTCAGGCAGCCTAGACATAAGGAACACTTGCTATTCTATTATAAACATTGTTCTCCAGTGTTTATGGATCAGTGTTGTATCTCGGAGACGGGGACTATAATATTGTTCCATGACTGTGTTTTAGTTCCAGTACAATTGATTTTTCAGCTCCCAAGCATCTCCTAACATCTCATTTTGTCAAAGGAACATTTGTCATCTGTTCATTTTTGAAAGATATTGAGCTTCTGATGGATAATTCCTGTTACCGGTTCATAATTTCCTAAGTAGAAATTAGGCACAAATGGTTTACTACCTACAGTCAAGAGTTCTTCCACTTATACCATTTGTTTGCATAGTCTGCTGATTGCTAAATCTGGGCTCCTGAAGCAAAATCTAGAATTTCTACTAATAATGACCATATGTGTGATTGCCATCAGACACCCCCTCCAATTCTATAACTAAACCTACATGACAAGCACATGGTCTGTGATTCTCTCTATACTCACTGATGGTGAATTCTTGGGGAATGTCACTTATAGGGCACATGTGGACTTCGCTGGTGGAACTTTGTTATATTACAGGCTCCCCCCAGACAGTGACTGCTTTCAGATATACTGGACATATCCAGGGGTGACCATCTACTTCATTTTTAACTAACTTTCACTATTGCTAAGTGAAGTGTTACATCACTGTGTTCCACAAATGGTTCTGTCTGTTTTAAACTTGTTTTATAAATGCTGTTAATGAGAAATTTTGATCTCTATGTTTCATTATTAGGTAGTTTTTTGTAAGGATCCTTTCAAGTCTGTTATCCACTTTTGCAGAAATAAGAAAGGTCCTTCTACACTCAGCCTTATCTGAGAGGGTGGTACTTTAAGGCAACCATCTTTTCAGAGGTGATCTGGAAAGCAGCAAAACACACTCCCCCCAAAAATTGGCAGGCAGAGGGTTCTACAGGATGGATAGATGACTCTGAGAGTGTTACGCATGGCAGTAGCTGTGGTGGTATTGGGGCTCCTATGGTTATGGCCTCACAGAACAAGTGCCATGTGGAGCTCCAGTCAACGTAGCCTTCCGTGTAGAAAAGCTCTCCAAGTCTTCTCAGGAGACACCTGAGAATTCTGTTTCGCTGAGACAAACTTATGTTAGGAACAGAGAGAAGAGATACTCACTAAAATATAAGGACCTCCTGAGGTCTTTAACCAGGAACTCCCTCCTGATTTTGCTACACCATAAGAGTTCTACTGGACACACACCCTCCATTAAAAAGTGGTTCAGTCAGTTTCCTTAAAGGGCAAAGATAAAACCTTTCTCAAAGGTTAAGCTACTGCCTTCACTACTGACAGCCAAATGTCATAGCAAACACACATATTTCAAATGGGTTGGAAGGAGATATTCTGGAAGGGAAAGGAATTATGGATTAAACCTTGGATTATAACCAAGAATCAACTACACAAGGAAAGAGAATATAATCTTTCAGAGGACGAAAGGGACATTCTATGAAATAGGAGACATTCAAACATTCCTGTTGAAAAGCCCAGAGCAAAAGAGAAATTTTGATTGTCAAATATAAGGCTTGAGAGAGACACAAAAAGGTAAAGAGCAAAGCAAAAGTGTGACTTATTCAATATGTTTAAAGTCTTTCCATCCCTGCAGGCGAAGATGATACTTTTACCTCTTAAGAACAGTATCACTCTTAGGGTAGTTAGGAGGAGTATGCATTGACAGAGATTGTGGGTATAAACTGACTTCAATGGGAGGATATAAAAAATTAAAGGGTGATTAGGAGGGCTGCATTGGGAGAAGAGGGAAGGGAGAGGAAGAATGGAGTAAACTACATCACATTTAAAGGTCCAGAAGAACTATTAAAATGGAGGGAAAGAAGGCGGGGCGAGCATTGCTTGAACCTTACCCTCAATGTATTTCTCTCAAAGGGAGAATAATGCACACATGGAATTGGGGTGGGAAATCTAATCCTAACTAGGGTGTATGCATAACCAATGAAGATTAAATTAATGCAATGCTTAGGATTTATTTTGCCCAATCACATGCTACCAAAAGTGACAATCTATGTGAAATGGAAGAAGATTTACACAAATGTAAACTGTCCATGTTAATAACTGAGAAAATAGAAGACTGAAATAACCTTGTCTTAAAAGAAGACACTGAACAAGGCATGAATAAGTTTCCTAGGAATAAAACCCCCAGAACCATTTAAAAATATTTGATACCAATACTGAATAAACTCTTTGAAAAAATAGGTAAAGAAGGAGTTCTATCAAATTCCTTTCATGCGAACAGTATATTTTTGGTACCTAAATAATGGTGTACAGATATACACGGACTAGTACCTTATTGGTGGAGCTTCAAAATGAAACTTCTACTTTGTAAAGTAATTAGGAATCATGAAAGAAGATAAGAAAAATGTCCAGAGCCTTTAAAACAATGACTCCAATACACAACAGTGAAGCCTTTTGGAAGAAAAAAGTCCCCATATATTTCACAATACTTACGATAGCCCTTTTTGTGACAACTAAGAATTGGAAAAAAAGCAGACATTCATCACCTGGGAAACTGCTAAACAAGGTGTGGAACACAAAAATCATGGAATACTACAATAATACTATAACCAGTGATGTGTGTGATAGAGTCCAGAGAAGTATGGAAATATCTTTGTGCACTGATACAAAGTGAATTAAGCAGAGTCAAGGAAACAGGATATACACACAGTAACTATGACTAAAATGGAAACCATAACACAAAATAAATTAAAAGTACATGTAACAAATTGGTGAAGATAAGGTGGAACAGACAAGAAAATGTTGGAAGACAACATCACCCTACCCCATCCAGGAGGTGAGAAGTCCACAGGGGTCACACATTGCACACCTTTTCCCCTATGCATCAATCAGGTCTGCTGGCTCTTCTTTTCCTTCCTAAAACAAGAAATACTATTTGTCACATGGTATGCCTTCCAAGGATGGGGAGAGGGAGAGATACATGGGATACCCTGGTGATGAAAGAAACAGAAAAAAATCAATAAAAATGTTTAAAAAGAAGCCAAGTATCTCAGGGATAATAAAAGATAGGGGAGAATGAGGAAAGAAAGAGAATTGGGGTCAGGGATTATCAGTAGCAGAACTCAAACAATACTACAGATCAGTGAACATGAAAACAATCATCCTACTTCTTTAGTCCTCTCTGACATTTCCTGACACCATTTGGGGTTTTCTTGGGAAAGATACTGGAGGGATTCACCATTTCCTTGTGCAGCTCATTTGACAGATGAAGAACTGAGGGAAACAAGGTTAAGTGTCTTGCTGAGGGTCACACAGCTAGTAAGGGTCTGAGATCAGGTTTGAACTCAAGATGAGTCTTCCTGACTTCAGGCCCAGTGGGACACCCAGCTCCTGGAAAACATTGGGAACTTGTTAAAAAGTGGGAGGTAGATGAATGGAAAGTATTCGTTTTGCAATGTTCAGACGGAAACAAAGAAAATAACTTGGTGCTTAATGAATCCAAAGACATCTACTGGTGCTGGGGGGATGGGGAGTACACACTATTTTATTAAAAAAAAAACCCAGAGAGGACAGGGGAAAAGCAGTTTTCAAGAAAATCAATAGGAGACCAACACCCCACAACTGTCAATTAAGCTTCAAATAGATACAGGATTTAGGTGTAAAAGGGGATACAACATCAGTTAGAGAAGCCAAGAGGAGAGGTTATCACAGAGCACGCAGTAGAGAGAATCGCAGAAAATAAAATGGATGATTCTGCCACTATAAAGATGAAATATTTTTGCACAAACAGATCAAATGCAGTTGAAATGAGAAGGGTGACGCGTAGGTGATAAAAAAAAAACATCCTTGAGTAACGTTCTGTAAGGACTGCTGCATGAGGAACATACAGAAGTACCTCATCCCAGTTTCTAAGATTAAGACCCATTCTCCAATAGTTCAAAGGAACAGGAAGGTTTCAAAGGAAGGAGTCCAAGCTATGAAGAGCCTTAAGACCCAGTGCTCCCAATACCTCATAATGGGAGACGTTCACATTAAACACACCCTCTTCTTTCAGTCTGTAAAACACAGAAATCCGCTGGTGCAGGGTCAGGAGCAACAAGAAAACCCCTGGAAATGCCTCTGTCACCTGGTTGTCATTAAAACTCAAACAAAATAGAAGGAAAACCAAATATCCTGTTGAATTAAAGAACATCAAACAAAAGAGATGATCTGGAGAAAGGGAGGGGAAGAGTTCCTACAGGGTCTCCTGTCTCCCCAGCCATAGGCCAAGACAAAGAAGGGAGGAATCTAGGAAGAAAGGAGAGAAACCTACATTGGAAGGGAGGGAGAGAGGAAGAAAGACAGGGAGGGAAGGAGGTAGGGAACACTCCTAATGCTTCTCCCAGCTGGCCTCTACCACACCCCACCCAACCACAAGACTCCCCATTCCCTAAGCTCCAGACTTTCACACAAAGGACTGGGAAGGCGGGAAGACCCAGAAGCAGCAGCCCAGGAGGAGAAGGCCCAGAGAGGTTCACCCCAGAGCAGACACACCCATATGTACACACTCAAGCACCCCTACACAAACACATACATCATAGCCATAAACAAAGGTATTTAAAGTCCCAGGACTCTCCATCCACTCTTACACAAATCTTCCTTTGTACTAGGCAAAGCCAAATGGTGAAGAAGGGCTCAGCTTCGAAAGATTTTGGGGCCAAGGAGCGGGGAGGGGAAGAAGAGAAGGAAAAGAAAGGGAGAGGCTGAGGCAGGAGCAGGGAGGGGGCACTTACCTCATTCACAGCCACTTAGACACTAGTGGGACCCACAGGATCGATCAGTCTGGAAGGTGGGGAAAAGGTTGAGGTAACAGAGGAAAAGGGGGGATGTGGAGGGGAAGGGGAAAGAAAGTGTGTGACCCGCAGGCACACCTCGTTTTGCTCACCCCACTGGCATCCTCCTCCAGACAAAGAAGGCTTACAATTTATATAAGGTTGTAAGTGGCGGGCACTGTGACGTCACTGCAGAAAGGGGCTAGTCTCCTCCCAGATCTGGGTGGGAAAAGGGGAGGGAGGGAGAGGGCTCTAACATCAGACCCAAAGCAGTGGGGACCCCCCTACACTGAGAATCTCTAGGGAAAGGGACCACAGGTGCACCCTGCACCTCGAGAGGGGCCTGGGACTGACCAGGCTCCCGGGTTCCAGAGGGCAGGCTGCTGTAGCTGGGGGTGGGGGAGCAGCAGCTGAGCTCAGGTTGGGGTGTATTTAAGGGTTGACCCCTTTATGGCAACTGGGATGCGGCGCACAAAGAGCGAAAACGGGAGGTTGTGGAAGGCTATCCTGGGTTACACAAAAGGGAAGAAAGAGCATTGTAGCTGCAGCAGCATCTGCAGACCACCAGCCCTTCAATGGGATTTGGTTTCCTCACAAGCCCCAGAGTAGAGAAGGAAATGGGGGTGCGGGGAAAGGGTGGAACTCAGTCTACTTTCTCCAGGCAGGAAACAAAGATCATGCTTGGTGGGAAGGACGTGGGGCACCTAGAAAGGCAATGTGACTGCCTCCTCTCTTTATGTGTGGGGCCATGGTCTAAATGCTTTGTAATTAAACCTTCCAGACCCTGGACAAGAGGGAACCACACCCTCCTTTTGCCTGAGTGTCCTGTACCACAGGACTTCATATATTTCTCTCTAAAACTCTTTCAGATCTGGGGCTTTGTTCTGTCCCACATCAGCTGCCATGCCAGTAGTTGGCGGTGGAGGTATGTACCACAGCCCTTAGTACAGTTCTCTGCAAACAGTAAGTGCGTGACAAATGCTCATTCATTCATTCATGGCTGCCAATACAGAGCCCTCTTTGAACAGATGATAGGTTTGGGGCTGCTAAGGAATCGATGGCCTCCACCAGTTTTCTTCAGGAAAAAGTCTAAAGACAATGTCAAAAACATTATGAAATGCAACTGTGATGAGAACATGAGAAGATGGAGTTGCCACGGAGCCCTCCCCATGACCATTGTCCAGATTATAGGAATAGCACATGGTGATTATCCTTTAGGATATGCCCTGTCTGTCTGAGGAGGTCTCTTAACTCTTTTAGACAGTGCTGTGACTGCTTTCAAAATGCAGGTGGCAGAGAGATGGGCCACCTTTTGTGAAGCATGTGGCACAGCAGCAGCTGCTTCCTCTTTGTGTCCTCTTCTGCATGCTAATGTGCAGTGTGCTTCTTTATTTCTCATTCCCTGGCTCTGGCTCTGCATCTCTGCCTTTGTTTTGTTCTCTGTCTCTAAATATATACAACATATATGCCTGAGTATGCATATTGTGAGGTTCTGTATATCTCCTGATATTTTGTAGCCCCTGGTGATTGAGATCTTCTCCCAGCAGGTGGTCCAGGACAAAGCTGGGTAGAAGTCCTCCCCTCCCCCTGGCCTAGGGATCATAATAGAGGCCTCCTAAGGAGGTAGCCTGAATGCCAGCAATTTAGGATTCCATGTATCCTTGACAACGGCCAGTTGCCTACAGTTGCCCCTTCCTCCTCCCTGCTCTTTGAACAAGTCAGGAGCAAGCATCCTGGGGCCCAGGGGCTGGGATTTTTGGGAAAGGGGTCTTCAGTGCCTGGTTATGCTTTCACATGTACATTCATTAAATCATTTCACTTCAGCAATAATTTGCAGTGATTCAGCCAAATCAGCAAGCACCAGTCACTGATACAATGGCAGGGGTTCAAGTTCCCCTGGGCTTACCTGGGTTTCTTTGACCAACCTGGCAAGGGAAAGTCCCTTTTTGCTTTTTTATTCTGTCATTACTGAAAATCACTTTGATGTGGGCCTCACTCCAGGATTAGATAGACTACATTTGTACCATACATACTCCAGGTTTTGCCAGAAGTCATATGGAGGGGGGGGGGGAGGAAGAGTTTGGTTTTAGGTAGCTTTGAAGGATGAAAGATCCTAGGCAACTTCATCAATATACCACTTGGCAAACATCAATACACTTTACCTCAGTTCCACTCCCTAACTGGGGAGAACTCTAGCACAAATTGTGTGAACTTAGGCCAGTACTCTTCCAGCCATGATATTTATTCTTCTGAGGACCTTCTAGCTCTGTCTGGCTGTATGCTGAGGTCTCTTCTAGTGTGGCCAGTCCATAGTGTGGCCAGTCCATAGGCTCCCCTTGGAGCAGTGACATTTTGGGTTCCGAGGTCCCATTAAGTTCTGGCCATCTGTGACCCTGATATGATCCTCACAGCCTCTGATGTTTTGTGTTCCAGAGTCCCTTCCAGCTCTGACATTCCATATTCTCTAGTCTCTGGGCCCTTCCAGATCCCACATTCTATGATCTAAGGATGTTCCCAGCCCTGACCTTCTATGAGCTAACTGTAAGACCGCCTTACAGTCATGAATGCATTTTGAAAGTGATCTTGAGAGTAATATAATGCCCCATTTCAGTACACAGAGCTCATTCTTCTGCAGCGTTAGGGAATTTCTTTTAGAGGAAACATTATCGATTAGGAAAACTACTAATACTTAGGAAGAGATTGGGTTCCTGCTGAAAATGTCATTTAAAGATATTTATATTTAACCCACAGACTCTTCGTGGTTGAGGCAAAATGCAGGTTAATAGAGACCTTTGTGTGACTAAAAAGCAGATGTACTAGAGTGTCTATGACTAGATGGGTCTTAGGAGGGGAAGTTCAGGAAGGAGCAGAGTTCTTGGAACTTTCCTTGGCCTCCAGTAGATGTGTACCCTGGTGATACCAGTCTGGGGCTACTCTGAGATGCTCATAGAGCCAGTGACCATCTTGGATATTTTCCTTCTCTTCCCCAGCTCAGTCCTTCCTTCTCTTTCTCTTGTTGCTTGCTGACCCAGCTATCCCATGTCTTGCCTCAGTTTGCTATGACTCTGCTGCTTCTTCTCTGTTTCTACACTGTAGGAATCCCTATCTTCTTCTGAGATGAGTACTCTCAGAGAAGTTCCTAAAGGCATGTCCAGATCCCTTAAGAAAATGTTTTTTATTGATTCCTGGAGATATGTAAAGAATACCCTGATCACAATTGATTCTGATTGCTTGACTGATTCAATTAATAGGTGTTCTTGTCTCAAGAAGGTATTACTTTGAAGGGAGTGGGAGAATCAGAGAAGCTCCTCCCCCAGCTCCAAAAATCTATGATCTAGGGACCCTTTCCTTAACCCCACCCCCTGACGCTCACAGGCCAGTGGTAGAGAGCATAGGACAGAATGATTGTTACAATGATAAATAGATTCTATGCAAAATCAAGCAAGCATTATCTGTAATAGTGATAAGGTAGAAGCTTTTCCAGTAAAATTAGGGGTGAAGCAAGGATCTCCCTTATCACCATTTTATTCAATATTTTACTAGAAATGTTGGCTCTAACAATAATGGAAGGAAAAGAAATTGAAATAATTAGGACAGGCAATGAAATAAAACTTTCAATCTTTGCAGAGGATATACATAGAGAATCCTGGAGAACAAGAAAAAAACTAGTTGAAATCTTACAGATCTAACAGACGTGTAGGATAGAAACTAAACCCACATAAATAAATCATTAACATTTCCACATATGACTAACGATATCCAGTAGCAAGAGAGAGAAAGAAAAATTCTATGGAAATAGGAAAATGACAGAACAAAATGTGTACAGAGAACCATCCCAAAGAAGAAAAAATATTTTCAGAATAATTGAGTAAAATGAAAGAGTCCATTGAAAATGCCTTAAAATAAATTCGTGCTGCATCCCTGTGCACCTTTCACTTCTGGAAAGGAATCTGAGACTTGTCTTCTTCCTCTCTTTAAGGGGTATCTTGATGGAGTTTTATATCACTCATACTGAGTCGGTCTCCATCACTGTGGTGTACTCCTCTCTGAGGGCAAGGACCATTTCCTTTTTATCTGTGGAATCCTAGAACCCACAGCAGATTTTGGTGAGTAGGTTTTTAATAAATCTTTTTTGACCGATTTGGTAATATTGATGATTATGTTACATCCATTTACTGACCTCTAGTGGTTAAAATCTACATTGCAGAATGTAGGCACTGTTGACATTCGTGGACAGAGGGAATATTGCCGTGTAATGAAAGTCTGAGGCAACAGAGCAATGCATTATCAAAGTCCTGTCTTGTGGTAAATGCAGACATTACACGTTTAGTCTGCCATCCCGTGTCCAAACCTCCAATTCATTTTAAGGCATATTTTCATTGAATGTTATGCCATATTGTAGCTCCTTCCTGGTTAAGCCAGCAGAATGGAACTAAATCAAATCCAACATTCATGAAATGTAGAGAACACTGGATTCCTTCAGTGTCGATCCGAATTCAGACTACATCCTCATCAAAATTTTCTATTAAACTCTCCATCATATCAAAAGGCATTTAATATAGGATAAGAATTCATAGCGGTGGGGACACCACCGAGCTAATATTACCCTCCACTGCAGTTAGATGCCTAAACTTTTCATGTAGCCCAACCAAAGGACTGAAACATTTTGAGGAAATGAATGGAAAGAAAAACACAATCTTTGTTTTGAAAGAAACTTACGTTTAAATTTATGTGTATTCATTTACTTTTAATTTACATCATTCAGTTCCATATTCCCTTCAGTTTCAAGTATTCTCTCCTTCCCTCTCTTCTCCCTCCACCCGGCCACCACAGGATACAATCAAATATTGTACCTACAATTATTTGAAGGAAATTTATGAAAGAAATATCAAGTTGCACTAAGAATTGAGCAGGGTCAAATTTGGCTTTCAGAGAAATATTTGCCTGCAATTTCTAGCTCTGTCTTGCAGACTTTATGGGATGCCATAGACATAGTAAAAAAAAAAACGGCCAATATTTGGGTCAACACAGTGTGTGTGTGTGTGTGTGTGTGTGTGTGTGTGTGTGTACATATACACACACATACACAGGTATACCCATATGAAAATAAATCTTTGTGAGCTGTGAGATATTCTACGGAGAGGTCCCTTGCCCAGCAGATTTCTGTTCTCCAAACACTCCCATAGCCCTGTTTTTGTCTCCATGGAAACTAGCAGGCCTGATCCTCTGTGTGTGCTCACATGCTGCTGTCTCTGAAAATGTCCATTCCCAGACCCGGTACATCTCCCTGTTTCTCTTCTCTAGGCCCTTGCAGGTCTGAAATGGCAGATTCATCAGTCTCATCCAACTCATGATTCTGAATTCCAAATTTCCTTCGAGTTTGTACTCCTGATGTGCCATGCACTGTCCAATATCCCATAGATTCTCTAAGCTTTTCATTCAAGATCTGGACCTTCAGAGGTTGGACTGATGCCCTGGCCAGGAAGATCTGTCTTCTCAGCTTGAGGACCCCGGCAAAATAGATCCTTCAAAGGTCCTGTGAAGCCCTGATAGTCTATGTTCCAAGGGACTAAGCAGAGCTGATATTTTGGATTCTAAGGAGGTACTTCATATGTTCTTAAAAGGATTTTTATTTTTGCTTTGTTACTTTGTTACATTACTATGTACATATATCAAAACAAATTTACCAGGCTGCCCAACATTTCCCACTTTCTCTGTCTAACATGTCTCCATATTCAATTACAAATTTTACTGCCTAAAAATGTCCTAGATTCTGGATTAGAAATGACCCTCACTGTCAGATGTTCTAGGTACTGAGAGCCCTCCCTCATCCCATATTCAGGGTTCAGTTTGTCCTCCTTATTGGTACATTCAGAGACAGGATTAAAAACTCCTAGCTCAGACATTCTGTATCTGTGTGATAAATAACTTCTGGTTTTCCCATGTGAAGGGTACCTGAAAGCTTCAATTTTGAGTGTTCTCAGGACCATCCACGACAAACGTTTTGGGTTCTAAAGCTGTACCATG
>CM053602.1:56630771-56684735 GCA_028646575.1 Pseudocheirus occidentalis | reverse complement strand
TCACATACCCTAGTTTCTCAATGCTTTTCATTCAAAAGTTGAACCTTAAGTGGCAGAACCGATCTAGTTAGGAAATTCTGTGCTCTAAGCCCCAGAACCCCAGTAATAGAGATCCTTGAAAGATTCCAGGAAACCTCAAGCATTACAATGATACTAATATTTTGGATTGCAAGGATGAACCCTTTTTGATCCATAGGAATTTTTCTTCTTCCTTTTTTATTGGAGAATTGTTGCAGTGTATGTGAATCTTACCACATACAAAATTTTAAAACTAATCAGTGTCTCTTCTAAGTTCTATACATTATTTAACTGCAAGTGTAAAAGTACTTTTCCTATTCAGAATGTATTTACAGTAATCTTTGGATTTTAGTACATTTAGCGTTTGCAGGTCCATTCCACAGCAGATCATGTAGGTTCTCAGACCCTTCACAGTTAGAGCACATGGATAATTGGAGGACACCAGTCCTGACCTTGCTGTTCTGTCCTCAATATCTGTGTCCCTTCTGGCTCTTCTCAATTTCTTCTCCTCTCCATGGCTTCTAACAGACCTAAAGTATCTCTTCTCTAACTCCATTTCTTCATAGAATTTTCCTCTTTGGCCTCTGAACATCTCCCATTCTCTCATTACAAATCATAATTCTGTTTTTTGTTTCTTTGTTTTTCTTACATAAAACTATGGAATCAAGAAATGATATTCAAAATAATTGCCCCTTCTTTTTCATCCAGCTCAGGATTCAAGGATTGTCTAGTTCACAAGTATAGTCCTGATATATTCAGGATTATGTATTTCCATCAAACTCACATATTCAAGGTTCCTAGTTGATGACTTTACAATTCATTCTTAATTGCTTTATTCAAAGGTGGGACTTGACTTCCATGCTGGGAAATACTGTGTTCCAAGCTCTAGCCTTCCACCTATTTATCCACTTTCAGAATACCTGGAACCTCAGGAATTCTGTTGCTTAATGACCTTCACAAGTTGGAGATATGGATATCCAAAGGATCACCCTGCTAAGCTCTGTTTGTTTCTTGTTCTTGTTGTTTGCTTAAGTTCCTTTTATTGTTTTAAGAACACCCTTGAGTCTTACCCATAGACTGATTTCCAAGTTGTAGTTTCCTCCTTTACCAAGTCCATGTTTTAGAAAACCATGTTTCAATAGCTAAAATAACTGAATATGTATCATCACTAATATTAACTAATGTGTTGTTGGTGAAGTTGTGAACTGATTCAGCCATTCTGGAGAGCAGTTTGGAACTATGCTTAAAGGGCTACAAAACTGTACATACCCTTTGATCCAAAAATATTACTACTAGGTCTGTATCCCAAAGAGATCATAAAAATGGAAAAGGACCAACATATGCAAAAATATTTATAGCAGCTCTTTTTGTGGTAGCAGAATGTCGGAAATTGAGGGAGTGTCCATCAGTTGGGGAATGGCTGAACAAGTTGTAGTATATGAATGTAATAGTGTACGATTGTGCAATAAGAAATGATGAGCAGGCAGATTTCAGAAAAACCAGGAAAGACTTATATAAATTAGAACTTAGTGAAGTGTGCAGAACTTGGACAGCATTGTCCCCAGCAACAGCCGTAGTGTGTGATGACTGATTTTGACAGACTTATCTCTTCTCAACAATACAATGATCCAGGAAAATTCCAAAAGACTGGTAATGGAAACTTTTACCACATCCACAGAAAAAAATGTGGAGACTGAATGCAACCAAAGTATATCATTTTCACTTTTTTTCCTTTTTGCTTTTTCTTTATCATGGTTTTGTCCCTTTTGTTCTGATTCTTCTTTCACAGCATGATTCATGTCAAAATATGTTTAACATGATTATACATGTATAACCTAAAATATATATATATATATATATGAGAATCCATCTTTTGCATTTATGATATTTTTATTCTAAAACCCATTCATGGCAAATTACTTCTGTTCTAAGAGTTTGCCAAAGCAATCAAAGAGGGTGATTTTAGAGATGCTCCATGATCTGCTCTTTGGAATCTCAGGTCACTCTCTGCTTCTCCCTGGTGATCTACCTCCTTACTTCTCTTCATCATGGCTTCACCATGTGGTATGCTAAAACCCTCCCTTTTCTCATAATTTGCACCAGTATTCCTGAACATTACCCACTCTTTCACTCCTAGTCCCTCTGAACAATGACATTAGAGATTCCACAGTCGAATCAAGATCTGGGTTCTGGATTACAAGCTTCTCTCAAGACCACACAGTCTATGTTCCAGAACCCTCCATAATTACCTACTCTGCCTTCTCTTTTAACTCCCCACGGGTACAGTCAGAGGTAGGATTTAACTGCTACCTCAGAAATTCTGTATCTATGCTCTCAACTACTTCCAAGAATCTCACATGACAGGTACCCGGAAGCTTAAACATTTAGTACTCTAGGGACCATCGAAGACGTGGCATTTTTCATTCTAAAGCTATTTCATGATAATTTGTGTCAGGTTTGTATTTTTTTTATTTTATTAATTGTGTTATTTTTAAAGTGTACATTGGTTTTACTGATAATAATGGCTTGCAAAGAGAAGGCTTCTTCCTGCAATGTTCTCTATACTGAACTTTTTGGTCCAACATTGCTGAATATCCATTTTTGTTAATGAACATGGAAACACCAGTCTTTACTAAATGAAAGAATACATACAAATACAATTTTTGGAAGCCATGCTTTGTGGAATTTCAGGATTTTTTATTTGTTTGTTTTACCTAAGCAATAAATACTCAGTAATCTCCCCCCAAAACTTTTGTGGTTTATTTTAATATGTCTACACTTTTTGTTTGTTTTTTATTTAAACAATTGTTTTTTTTGTTTCTATTATGAATCACTGTTTCTTTATATAACTTATATTGGAGTAAGTTAATGCCTTCTTTGCTGTCATTCTTTTATTTTCTCTTCTTTTCCTTTTTTTGTTGCTTTATGGAGGGGGCAAGGCAGGGCAAGTGGTGTTAATTTATTTGCCCAAGGTTACACAATTAGTAAGCGTTAAGTATATAAGGCTGGATTTGACTTCAGCTTCTCCTGACTTTAGGTCTGGTGTTCTATTCACTGAACCACCTACCTGTCTCTGGGTGAATGATTTCACATGAAAAATCTACCTCCTTATTTTTTAAAAAATTAAGTAGAGAATGCCAATATTTCAGCCCATCAAGAATACTTGCTGTTCAGTCATTGAGTCATGTGCAAATTTTTGTACCCCATGTACCGTATCATGCCTTCTGTTCCATCCTCTGCTCTCCATCAAATATGTATAAGTTCTGTTCTTTGTTTCCACAATTCTTGCAATCCATCTCCTCTGCTGCCATCTGCCTTTACTTTTGTCTTCAATCTTTCCCACTACTAGACACCTTACCAATGATTCCTATCTTCTTATTACTTGGCCAAAGTATTGAAGCTTCAGTATTTGGCCTTCCACTGAATAGCCTGACTTAATGTCTTCAAATATTGATTGATTTGATCTCCTTGCTGTCCAATAGACAAAACACAGAGATGAAAATTAATCCTCTGCATGTGTGGAATTTTCCATTCTAAGTCTCATTTTAGAGCATATGATTGATGTTCTTAGAGCATTTCCAACTATTCCTTACAATGGCGTCAAGGATATTCCAAGTCCTGACTTTTGGTGTTCTAAAAGATCTCCTCTCTCTTTTCTATTCCCCCTTCTACATATTTTCCTACCTCTCTCATTCTCTTATCCATGGCTACTACAAATCTTGTCATTCTATGTGCCCATACCCCACTGCTTTTGACCATTTCCTTGATCAGTGCTGGAAAAACTCTTCTCTCTATTCTAGTACTGCCAAATATAATTTTCTGGTTTCTATGCCTCATCTGCTTCAGGCTTCTGGAGTCAATATTTCCTCTTAGTTTAGATATTCTAAGTTCTATGTGTCTTCTCTGATCTAAGACTTTAGTCTCACTTTCCATTCAAAATCAGGAGCTTCAGAATGAGGAACTGACCCTGAGCAAGAATATTCTAGAGTCTCAGCCACCTCCAAAAAAGCTCCTTGTAAGTTAATTGGAAACCCAGTGTCTAAGGACCTTCCAAGTCTTGATATTGTCAATTCTAAGATTATAGTTTCCAATGATATATGACTTTTAATTTCTATAGTCTCTGTCATAATTATTACAATGCACAGGACAATTGCTAATATCCTGATTTTGAAATATTAATCTTTTCCCTTCTAAGTCCCCAGTGGATCACACTTTTTATGGTGTGTGACCCTACCTTCATAAGAATTAACAGTAATGCCAATAGCTGCCTTTACCAAATAAAGAAGGGCACAAGATTTCATTTGTTTTAATGTGCAGGTTTTTAGGGTTGTTCAGAGTTTTTAGGGGGAGGGGCAGAGCCAGAAATACAGTTTCATGGTATCTTTTCCCACTATGTTTAAAAACATGAGTTTTTTTTTTAAAAAGCTTACTATAAATTCTATCAGAATTTAGGACTTATTTCCTATGAAATTTCTAAAATTGCCGTGTTTCTTAATTTCCTTCACACTGGCCAGTGTTTTAAACAAAAGTATATATGATCATAAATTATGAAATTAATGATATTTCCCATTCTAAACCCCTTCAAAGCCACCTGATTTATGTTCTCGGGAACCTGCCATGTTTGTTTGCTCTATGGAAGTTTTTAGGACTCTCCAAGTCTGCCATTTTATGTCCTAAGAACTCTCTTTGCTCTGACCTAACTTCTTCCAAGTGTTCCTCCTCTCCTTTTCTTCCCCAAGACTACTTTCAGAACTAACATTCTGTGGACTAAAATCCCACTGTTTTGATAAATTGAATTCTCAGCCTGTCTATACCTTCCACTTTTTTTGAGGGAATCAGGGTCAAGCAACTTGGCCAGTGTCCCACAGATAGTAAATATCTGAGGCCACATTTGAACTCAAGTCCTCCTGACTCTAGCACTGGTGCTCTTTGCACTGTGTTGTATCTCCCACTTTCTCTGTTCTAGTGTCTCTCCATACTACTCAATACCCATTCCCTACTGGTATGTTCAAAGCAGAATTTAACTCGTAGCTCAGACATTCTGTGTCCTTGAGATCAAGAACTTCCAACACTACCTTGTGAAGGTTTCCTAGAAGCCTCACCCTTTCCTGTACTAGGGAGCATCCAAGGTATGAAAATTTAGGTTTGTGCAAAATTTGTTGAATGCATTATTTTTATTTTCTGTTAACTTGATTATGATTATATCGTATGTGGGTCTTCCTGATAAGATGACTTTCAAATAGAAGGCATCTCTCCTATCAGCTCAGTATACTTCTTACAATATTTTCCTGTCAAAAATTTCTAGGAAGTCATTTGTATTACTAGCAATATAGTATTAAATAAGATAGATAGAGGAATAATAGATGGAACCACATTTTTAGCTATGTAAGAGTTTTGGTTGTTGGGGGGGGGGAAGGAGTTGACAGGGGAGGTGGATGAAGAGGATTTGCTAGCCAAAACATTGACAGTATCACTAAACTCTTTGAAAACTCTATTTGAAGATAGGAGGGCTCTGGTTTTCCTTAGTTTCTCTGTTTGTTCTTCTTAATCTATCCCTGATGGCTAATAAAAAGTAGACTGGAGAAGATGGCAGTGTAGAAGTAGCAAGGTTCTGCAGCTTCCACACAGCCACCCTAAATACCCATAAAATAAGACCATAAACAAATTCTAGGGCTCTCAAACTCACAAAAATACAGAAAACACATCTCTTGGTGAAAGCAGCTCAGCAGAATGGCCTCATCGAGGCAGGAGGGGAGCCAAGGTCAGCACAGCCTGAAACTGAAACACGACCACGCCCCAGGGTGAATGGGAGGAGCCAAGCAGAGCCAAATTGCAGCAAGTCTACAAGAGAGAAGATCTACAGCATCTGGAGCAACTCCAAATCTAGCAAGGCATGACAAATAAGGGTTAGAGAAAGGCCACTTGGTAGGAGGGGCTCATCTCGGCAGTCTAGGAGCCGAGGCCAACACAGCTTGAAACCACAACCAGGTCCAGGCCCCAGGGCGATCAGTAGGAGCTGAGCCTCCCAAGCCGCAGTATGAGTCTCCCCAGGGGAGCAGATCTATAGCACTGGAAGGGAACTTCATGTCTAGCAAGTCAGGATTAGAGACGGTCAGTGAAAGTGAAACATTGAAACTAAATTTGGGGGAGGAAAAGCAGTTTGGCCAATCTTCCCCCAGGGCAAGGAAGCAGTGAGGGAAGGGAAGGAACTACTGTAACCGGCGGCAGCCCCCACTGGGATGCTTCAGAACCAATGGCCTGCAGACACTGCAGGGGACTGAGTCGATTGATCAGGGACAAGTGCTCTTGCGTTGAGAAGCCTGGATCCTGATCATGGTCTTGTGTGGTGGTCCTGGGGTGCGCTCTCAGCAAGCCAAAGCTGGGGGTGGCTGGAACACCCCCCTAATAGCTCTGGCACCTGGGAAAATCCCAGTGGTTTGAAACAGAGCTTTCCACAATGGAAGCAGAGTTGCACAAAGATAAAAAACAAAAAATTAAATGACTGGCCAACATGAGAGAAAGGAGGCAAAATAAGAACAGCAATTAAACTTTAGAATACTTTTTTTGTGGACAAAAAGGATCAAAGCATGGAATGGGAAGAAGACAACACAGTCAGAACTCCCACACCAAATGCTTCCAAGACACTTGAAGAATGCCTAGAAGCTATACATCAACTGAAAAAGGACTTTGTAAACAAATTAAGAGAAGCATAGGAAAAATTGGGAAGAGAAATGAGAATGATGCAAGAAAATCATGAAAAGAGATTCAACAATCTGACTGAAGAAATCAACACTTTAAACAATAGATTAACTCAAACAGCAAAAGAGGCCCAGAAAGCCAATGAGGAGAAGAATGACTTAAAAAGTCGAATTGCCCAGATGGAAAAAGAATATCAAAAGCATTCTGAAGAGAATAATTGCTTCAGAATTAGAGTGGAGCAAGTAGAAGCTAATGACTTTATGAGAAACCAAGATGCTATTAAAGAGTTACAAAGAAATGAATAAATAGAAAGCAGTGTGAAATATCTCCTTGAAAAAACCACTGACCTGGAAAATAGATCCAGGAGAGATAATTTGAAAATTATTGGTCTACCTGAAACCCATGACCAAAAAAGGAACTTGGAAAGCATCCTTCAAGAAATCCTCAAAGAAAATTGCCCTGATATATTAGAATCAGAAGGCAAAATAGAACTTGAAAGAATTCACCAATCACCTCTTCAAAATGATCACCAAATGAAAACTCCTATAAATGTGATTGCCCGGTTCCAGAATACCCAGTTAAAGGAGAAAATATTACAGGCTTCCAAGAGAAAACCATTTGAATACTGAGGAAGCACTATCAGGGTAACCCAGGATCTGGCAGCTTCTACACTGAGGGATCCTAGGGCCTGGAATAAGATATTTCAAAGATTAAGGGAACTGGGATTAAAACCAAGAATCAACTACCCAGAAAAATTGAGCATATTATTCCAGGGGAAAATATGGTCATT
Organism: Pseudocheirus occidentalis; assembly: GCA_028646575.1. Classification (NCBI taxonomy): domain Eukaryota; kingdom Metazoa; phylum Chordata; class Mammalia; order Diprotodontia; family Pseudocheiridae; genus Pseudocheirus; species Pseudocheirus occidentalis. The sequence goes on along the minus strand of CM053602.1, from coordinate 56,677,228 downwards.
CAATGAGGTGGAGGACTTTCAAGCATTCTTGCTGAAAAAAACCAGAACCGAACAGAAAATTTGACAATCAAACCGAAGAAGCATAAGAAGGTAAACATGAAAAAGAAGTCATAAGGAACTTGTCAAATTTGAATGATTTACATGCAAATATGGAAAAGTGATAATGGTAACTTAAGAAACTTTTCTTAGCATGAGGACAGGTGAAGGGAATACAAATGTGTGTGTATGTGTGTGTATATATATATATATATATGCTTACACATATGTCCATATAGGAGGCTATAGCTATATATACATATGAATACCTATATGAGCATGAGTGTATATGTGTATATAGAGGGTATAGTATGAATTGAATACGAAGGGATGATACTTTAAAAGTTGAAATTCTGAGGTGGGAGAGGACTAGAATGAGAGGAGACAGGGAGAGACAAAATGGGATTAATCATCCCATAGAGAAGAGGCAAGGGATAACTATTACAACTTAATTTTCAATTACTGTCATTGAATTTGGCTTAGGGAAGAAATGGCATAAACTCTAAACTGGGTATCATGCCCCACAGGAGAGTAGGGGGCATGGGGATGAGAGGGTGGATGATGGAGGGGAGGGCAGGGTCTGGGGGAGGGATGCTGGAAGCACACACTTCAGTAAAGGGACAGGGACAGGGTGGAGAACAGAGCAAGGGGGTGGGAGGGATAGGAAGGAGAGACAGATGATCCCTGTCACAATATGTCCACTATGAAGATGTCCTATATAATCACACATCCACAGTTTGGATTGAATTGATTGCCCTTCTAGTGGGGGTGGGTGACAAGGGAGGAATCAAAAGCATCTGGAGTTTGAAGTTCTGCAATACCTCCAAATAGGAATTAAGATATACAGGGGCTGGGATAGGGAGACCCTCCCTGCCCTACCAGAAAGTAAGAGAGCAGAGCAGGGGAGGGGCTTTACAGTGGGACTGCTATTTTGGGGTTGGGGTGGGGGCAAGATGGGGAGAAAATTTGTAATTCAAAAATGTAATGACAATGAATGATGTAAACAAGAAAATGAATTAAAAATTTTTTGTTGAAATCAGAATAAAAAATAGATTGTGTATTTACATTAAACTCAGGTATTCTAGGTTCCAAGAGAAATAACTGTTCAAGAATTCTGGCTTCACCATCCACATCTATCCTGAGGTGGGACTCATTGCCATGCTATGAAATTTCATTGTCCAAGCTGTATTCGAGCACCACCTTGCCTACTTTAATGGTACCTGGAATTCTAAACTTTCTGTTTTCTAAGGACCTCCTCATTGTTTCTTTTTACTTGTCTTTTTTCTTGCTTAAGGTTAATTTAATCTTTTATTTAAACAACCTACTTGCGTCTTACCCATATACTGATTTCCTAACAGAAGTCTTCTCCTCTTATAAGTTCTTCTTATATAACGCTATGCTGTATGTAATACCCAAAAATACTGTATTTTGATTATAATAAATATTTTTATCAAGAGGAATCTTTAACAATGAAGCAGCTGCAGAGGATTGCAAGTTTTTCCTCTACAGATAATTGGGATTTGCAAGATTTTGGGGGTGCTCATTAAAGTCATACTATTTTCATTACCCATTAAGTTTCTGTGGCTAAGGATGACAGAAGGTTTTCTTCTAGGCATCTTCAATGCATCCTAAAAATTGTATTCAAATATGTTTGATCTCCTAAGAACAATATGCCTTCTTGTTTTTTAAATGACCTCCAACAGGTCAAGATTTGAGCCCACTAAGTATATATCTGAGAGTACTGACATTTTCTGACATTGTCCATTCTATGCTTTTCAGAGAACCACCCTCACAATGAGACGTCATGGTTTTCAGGACTTAAAAAAAATCTGCCCTTTCCAGCACATTTAGCACATGGTCTTCTGATATCTTTTCTTCCGAGTGCCCTCTTACATCCTTCCTTCTCTTCACCAGGGCTACACCAGCCTATGTACTAAAATCCTCCTCTTTCTGACAGTGTCTATTCTCAAGCCCTGAACATCTTCCACTTTCCTCCTTCTAGTCCTTCCTCACACTGACATTACATATTTTACAGCATAATCAAGCTCAGGGTTGTGGATTCAAAGTGTCCATCAAATTGAAAATGTATTGGGTCCCAGTGCTCTCTATGATCTCATATACCAGCTTCACTGTCCCCTCACCACATTGGGACATTCAGAGGCAGGATTTAACTCCTAACTCAGACATTCTGAATCTCTGCTCTCACCTTCTTCCAACCTTCCCATATCAAACTTTCCTAGAAGTTGAGTCCTTTAGTGTTCTAGGGCCTATCCAAGACATGAAATTTTTGGTTCTAAAGCCATATCACGCTCAATTTGGACAAGTTGTTTTTCATTACTTGGATTATTCTCCAAATGTACAGGGGCCATACTGATATGTTGATTTCAAAATATAAGTTTTTCCCCTAAAAACTCTCTAAATTGGACACATTTTCTTTGTTGCAAAACTTTCTGGGTAGTTTTATTTATTAATAGAAATGGAGGGGTGGCTAGGTGGCTCAGTGAAGAGAGCACCAGCCCTGGAGTCAGGAGGACCTGAGTTCAAATCCAGTCTCAGACATCTGACACACTAGCCATGTGACTTTGGGCAAGTCACTTAACCCAAATTGCCCTCCAAAAAAAAGCAAAAAAAAAAGAAACAAAAGAAATACAAATAACAATAATAATAATAATAATAATAATAATAATAATACTAAACAGCTAAAAATGCAACTGTTTAAAAAGTAGAAATGGAAACCATAGTTTTTACTAAAGAAGGAAATGCATGGAACTGCATTTGTTTAGTTAAGCAGGTGCTGCATTTTTTTTTTACCTAGGCAAAAAATTGACAGTAATCTCACGCTTTTGTTAGCTTGGTTTAACATGAAAGGATTTCTTGTTGTTTTGTTTGAGTTTTTTTGCTTTTCTTATATGTCACTGATAGTAAATAAAAATCATATAGGAATAAATTAATGATCTTCTGTGAAAAACATCTTTCTTTGATGAATTGCTTTGGCCCCCCTGCTGTCAGCAGGCCAGGAGCTCTGAAGCAGCTGGGTTGGGCTGCTTTCTTGCCCTGGGGGCAGTTTTGCTGGACCACTTTTTTCCTCCCCAAATTCAGCTCGAATTTCACTGACCTTTCTCTTAGCCTTGTTTCACGTGGCTTGATAAATGTGGAGATTGCCCCAGGTACCTTCAATCTGCTCTCCTGTAGACTCCAGCCTTGGCTTTTCCCTACCACCCCAGTGTCTGGCTGCGGTTTCAGCCTGGGCCCCCTCGGCTCCCAGCTTGCTGCAACGAGACCCACCTGCGCAGCTGACTTCAGCAAGAGATGTGTTTTCTGTATTTTTCTGAGTTTGGGAGACCTACAATTTGTTTAGACTCATATTTTCTGGATATTTAAGGTGGCTGTGTCTGTGTGGTAGCTGCAAAACTTTACTGTTTCAAGCCACCGTCTTGGCTCTCCCCACTCATGTCTATATTTGAAAATAAATCCTTGTGAATTGTGAGATTTTCTACTTTGAATTCTGCGCTCTCCCCCCCCCATCATCGCATATCCAGTTTTCCAGGTCACTGCAACATCTGATCTTTGCTACACTAGGGTCTCTTTTTGCTCTGAGGTTCCCTCAGAGGGAATCGTACACTCATGTATGGGCACTGCTAGTTCTCTCATTTTCATTTCCATGGCAACTCCCAGGTCTGAAACTGTGTGTGCACATCGGCCTGTGTCTGAAAATGTCTTTTCCCAGACCCTGTACCCCTTCTCTCTTTTCTAGGCTCTCATAATTCTTTTTTTTCTCTCATTAATAGTTTAATGTTATATTTGGAGCATTAAATAAGGCACAATATATGAGGGGGAAGGATGGGGAGGGATAATGGCTGGGAGGCAGAGGAGAGGAAACCTGGGGACAGCAGTGTGATGGCCTTGCCTGGTCCCCTTCCCAGGAGCTTGTGAGAGCCTGCTCACAGGGCATTTCTGGCATGCAGATTTAGGGAGTGGAAGCGAGGGAGAAGGGAAGAAGAAATCTCTTTGTAATAAAATAGCTGGCAGCTCACTTCTGAGGGTAGGGGAAACCTGGAAACAAAGAAGAGCCCCATGTCTATGGAGAGAGATTAGATGGGCAGATATGGTTACATCACAAGGATATATAGTTGTGCGCAGATACAGTCTCTACATATGCAGTGTCTCCTTTTACAGAAATCTAGCATCACAACATGGCAATTTTTTTCCTCCATGGCAGGCACTAAAGCTCCCCCGCCTGTACTAGTGCCTGCAGACTGAAAGGCTGTTTTCTGTGTGTTCTGGGAAGGTACAAGATTGCTCAGCTGGCCCAAACTAAAATCTACTGGGGGAGGCAGTAAGGCTGGGAGAGGAGAGATCGATCTTCCCAAACCACCATCTACTTCAAGGTATTTCTTTTGGAGTGAAAATGTCATACTGGTAGGGGCTGAAAAGCCAGGAATAGTATTCAACACAAATCAAAAATGGAGTGAAACTTCCCTTATGGTAATGCCAATTATCGCACTGCTCCTGGCTGCTCCTCTCACACTAGCTTTAAAATTTATTCTTTCATAGTAAGCAACTGATAAGGCACCAGGCCACCCTTCCCTGTTTCCCCCTCCCAGCCCCCTGGTTCCCAAATCTGTGATGCCCCTGGTCACCTCTCCACCGCTCTGGGACCAAAAACCTAAATGACAGATCAGCTCAAGGTAGAAATGGGGACTGAACTTCTGGTTTCTGTTGGGCAGAAGGGGGTGAAGAGAGGAAGAAGAGCTGGAGAAGAGTATCTCAAAAATAAAAACAAAAACCCTAAAAGAAAAAAAAACAGCCCTGGCCTGGCCTGGGGTGGCTTTCTCCAGCTTCCCATCCCATGCTCCCACATTTTCTCGGACACAAAAGAAGTTCAAAGAAAGCGGCAAGTGGCTCTCATAATTCTGATCCAGCAGATTTGATAGTCTCAGCCAGCTGATCATCCTGAATTCCAATTTTTTCAAGCTCATACATTCAAAGTACCATGAATCATCCCACATCTCATATTTTTTTCTAAGCTTTTCACTCAAAATCCAGGCCTTCAAGGGCGGGATTGATCATCCAACTAGGAAATCTGTATTCTCAGCTCCAGGACCTCAGATCCATGAAAGAAAGCCCTGAGAGTCAATGTGCCAAGGAGCCGCTATTTTGGATTCTAAGACTCTATCGTCATATGATTCAGAAGAATTTTTCTTTTTCTTTTTGTTAGGTCAGTATTACCACGTACATGAATTTTACAACACACAGGTCTTTAAAAGTAATGAGAGACTTCTAAAATCCTTAGCATGCCACACACTATTTTACCTAGAACTGGAACATATTTTAAGTACTCAGAATATATTCAAAACAAACCTCCAAATTTCAGACATTTAGCATTTGAAGGACCATTCCATAGAAGATTGTTGTAAGTTCTTAAAGAAAGAAATACGTGGAACTGCCTTTATTTCGCAGTGCAAGGAGACTGGTGTGTTGGAAGTGTGTGTGTGGGGGGGGGGGTGTTGCCTAGGCAAAAAATCAACAGTAATCTTATTAAATTCTTTGAAAATTCTGGTTGAAGATAGAAGAACTTTTCATGTCACAGATGCCTAATAAAAATTATATTGAAATATGTGAGTGATCACCTATGAAAAATCTACCTTCTTTTTAAATTATTTTTTTAATGGCCAATATTTGGGTCCACACAGTATATACCCGAAAATAAATGACTGTGAGTTGTGAGATTTTCCGCTGGGTGGCGCCTTTCCCCAGAAGATGATGTCTCTTCTCTGAAGCCTCCCACCTACAGCATAGCCTGGTTTTCATTACATCATAGGATCTGATTTTTTTTTTTTTTTTGCCTAATGTATCTCTTTGCTCTGAGGTCCCTTTCTAATATGTGCACTTCTAGTTCCCTCATTTTTTTTCCCATGGCAACTCCCAGCCCTGAAACTCAGTGTGCTGAAATCCTCCTGCTTTTGAAAATGCCCGTTCCCACCCCAGTACACATCCCCCTCTCTCTTTCTAGGCCCTCACAGTTCTCGATTTCCAGATTCTGCTTTGTCATGCTGCCAAATTTCAAATTTCCATCAGGCTCATACGTTTTGTGTTCTGTGAGCCATCCCACATCTCACTAAGTTTGTCATTCAAAATCTGGACATTTAGTGTGCCAAGACTTATTCCATACTTAAGAAATTCTGTATTCCAAACTCCAAGACCAATCCCACAAAAGTCTTTGAAAGGTCCCAAGAAGCCCTGACATTCAGCGTTCCAGGCATTATGAAGAAGAAATATTTTGGATTCCAAGGCCATACCCTCCAATGTTTTATAAGGTTTTTTAAACATTTTTATTGGATAATTACTATGACAAACATGGATTGTACCTCTATTCATATTTCTAAAACTAACTGATGTCTCTTCTAAGGCCTAGCATGTTATGCCTCCATTTTTTTTTGGCCCAAACCCACTCTTTATTGATTTTCCTTTATAATACTATTACTGGCAATTTTGGCTAAAGTAGGGCCCTCAGGGAAATATATTTGGTTTGGTGTCCAAGGGTTATCAGTGGGGGAGAGGTTTTTTTTCCTTGAATTTCCAAAAAATAGACAGTACTGTAACGGTCTGCTTAATTTAGTAACCTAAGGGTCAGCCTTAGGGGGTAGTCTCAGGAAGCATTAAGTCAAGAGAGAGGTGTACAGCAGCTGACCTTTATTGTAGAGTCCTTCCTTAAATACCCTATAGCCCTAGATCTGGCATGGTTATCACATGCACTGGAGGGGAACTGACCAGTGGGGGAAGAGATTGATCAGTGGAGGACGAGCTGAACCAGCTCTTTCAGCTGCAGCTTAGCAACTGAGCTGTGACCCTCACTACCACAGGCGCTTTTTGACTCACACTGGATCCCTACAATTCCCCTTTTTCTGTTTAAAAAAAAAGTGCCAAGTGAGTATCAGCTTGAATTGTGGCTAAGCTATTATTAAACCAAACAAAGGAGAACTAGAAAACAATAATATGCCTCAACTATGAGGTTTTTGACATCAACACAAGATGTAACCACAGTCCAATGCTGTTTGAATTAGCTTCTGATCTTAAATCAATTCTGGCTTGTTCTTCCAAGCCTTTGACATATTGAGCTGACATCATACAGTAGCTACAGGCATAGCAAGAGACTTAACCAAAATGGAGAATTAACTATTTGCACAAAAGGGTTATTAGTAGCTATACAAATTCATTCCATGGCAAATCCTACATTTGTATAAACACTGACAAAACAATTCAACTAAGGAATTCCTTTTTTTGGCATTTCACAATACAACTGAGGCACAGAGTGCTTCACTGGAAATTTCTTGAAAATACCCTTGTCAACAGAATTAGTCTATATTATGCACAATCATATAAGGATAGGATTTTTTGAAGAAGAATGGTAACTGTCCTGAGTTTTCCCCAACCAACCATTCTTGAGCACAAAAGCTACATCCAACATTTGGTTGAGCACATGTCCCCAGGCTCGAGCACATGCTGCCATGTTCCCCAGTGCTGTCCCAAGTTGTTATCACCATGGCTTTCCACACACCTTTTTTGATAGAATCTATATTTGCACGGAACAAAATAGTTTATGATGTACCATCAGTGGTCCTCCACTGTCATTAGCAGTTTTGCATGCGGAACTTCCCCCTGTACGCTGGGGAAGTGAGGCATTCCAGGGCGTCCCCCACAAGCCGTACATGCTGACCTGATGGTGACCCATTTCTGTGCTGTTCATGGCCTGTAAAGTTTAGCTTGAGTGATGGAGCCAACTGTGTGGTGGGTTGGCTATGTTGTTTCGCATGGGCAGGTGGTGAGATGACAAGAATGGTGAAGGCAGCAGCCAGATTCCTTGCTGATGATGTAGTCTCCATCATGGTTGGGACAGGTGCCTACTCTTCTTCCTCTTCTGCCACTGGTTCAGAGATAAGGCAGACACTCTTTGTAGGGACCCACTGTTGACCTTTATCTGTGGAGTTACAAGCATACCTACTCTTCAAGAGTCTGCTGATTCTCAGATATCGCACAGTTACTCGGGAATCCTCTCCTAGAGCCTCTCTGTAACTAGAAGTGTTTGTACCCCGTCTCTTTCAGGGTGTACTTGTATGATTCTGGGGTGCTTTTCTCAGCCTCTAGGGTTCTCTTATCTGCCTTGCTCCAAGGTGTGTTACCAGTTGTAATGGCCCGCTTTTCTTAGTAGCCTAAGGGTCAGCCTTAGGCAGTAGTCTCAGGGAGGATTGAGTTAAGAGAGAGGTGTACAGCAGCTAACCTTTATTGTAGAGTCCTTCCTTAAATACCCTATAGCCCTAGATCTAGCATGGTTCTCACATGCACTGGAGGGGAACTGACCAAATGGGGGAAGAGACTGATCAGTGGAGGAGGAGCCAAACCAGCTGTTTCAGCTGCAGCTTAGCAACTGAGCTGTGACCCTCAGCACCACAGTTGTTTTTTGACTCACACTGGATCCCTACACAGTACTTTCAATAGACTCTTTTAGCTGTATAGCTGTGAAAGGGTGATTTGTTTCAAAGCATCTATACTATGGAAAATGAATTAAATTGTGAGAAGAGACTGCTCTCCCAGGCACAATCTCATTTTTCTTATTTTTGAAATTCCCTAGAAGTGACCAATAATTTGGCTCACATACAATATGTATGAGATTAAATGCTTGCCATTTATGATATTTTGCATTTTAAGGCCCTGCCAGAGCAGATTCTGATTCATGTTCTCAAAGAGTTACCAGCCATCATACAGGGAGGGGGATTTGCCTTACTCCCATATCCCCACTCCACCGTGGGACATTCAAATATGGGACTTATGCACAGCAAGGAAATTCATCTTGCCAATTCTGAGTCACCCCCAACAAACATCAATAAATGAGATCTCAAAGCCCCTGGATTTCCACATTTAGTGTGCTAAGAACATTTCAAGGTATGACATTTTTGGTTCCAAAGCAATGCCATCTTTTAAAAAAAAGTTTTTAAGAGAATTTTCTTACATTTTACCTATTAACTTAGAGATACCACAAACTAGCAACATTTTCTCTGTCTCTTCTGAGGCTTCAAAATCAACAACTATTTTTTTTTCTTTTTGTTCTTCAAATATACTCTCTATTCATTATGAATAATAATGTTATCAGTGTCACTCTTTATCAGAGAAGGATCTTCATCAAATTGCATTTGATTTTTTGGAACTTGTATATTATTTTTTGAATATATTTTTGCCTATATACATACATACATCTATCTATCTATCTATCTAAATTTGAGCTTTAGAAGGTTATAACATAATCCTTAAAAATGACAAATCTCATTTAGAATTTCTAAATATTCTGCTCCATTCTTTAGGTACCTTGAACTGGTAAATCCTGTCTTTTCACTAAGTATATATTTAAAGTAATGCTTGAAATGATGTGATTTTTAATTTGAAGGGGTATTCGACAGTAGATCCTGTAAGTTCTCAGACCCTTCACAACTATGGCAATTGGAGGATGCTCCAGTCTTGAATTTTCTGTTCTCTCCTGGATCAGACATCCCTTCTTCTACAGCAGCAGTTCTCAATCTCTGGCTTATGTTCAATTTATAACAATGAAAACACAACCTACATATCAAATGTTTACATTACGATTCACAACAGTAGCAAAATTACAGTAATGAAGTAGGAACGAAAATAATTTTATGATTGGGGGTCACTGCAACATGAGGAATTGTATTAAAGGGTTGCAGCATTAGGAAAGTTGAGAACCACTGTTCTACAGGCTCTCTTCAATGTTTCATTTTCTTCTCTAAGGCTCCTCTAAGACCTGACATTGACTGTTCTAAAATATTATCAATGAAGCAATTGCAGAGGATCACACATTTCTACTACAAATATTTGGGGATTGCAAAGTTGATTTGGGTGGCCATAAAATTGATAGGATTTTCCCCTTACCCTTAAGTCTCTGAGGTTAAGGATGTCAGATTTTAAAAGTTTGCTATCACCAGTGAATACTAAACATTAAATTGGAATTCATGTTTCATAAGAAAAATCTACCTTTTGTTTTTAAATAACCTATATAGAATCAAAATGATATATTTTTACATTTTTAATGCTCTCTATCTCTTGTTTGATTATGACTTCTTCTACTTCCCATAGATCTGATAGGTAGGCTATTCCTTGCTCTTCTAATTTGTTTATGATATCAATGTTTATTTCTAAATCGTACACTCATTTTGACCTTATCTTGGTATATGGTGGGAGATATTGGTCCATATCTAGTTTGCATCCAATTGCTTTCCAGTTTTCCCAGCAGTTTTTGTCAAATAGTGAATTCTCATCTCCAAACCTGGGGTCTTTGGGTTTTTCATAGACTGTTACGATGGTCATTGACTACTGTGTCTTCTGTACCTAATCTGCTGCACTAATGCATCGCTCTATTTCTTAGCCAGTCCTAGACAATTTTATTGCTTTATAATATAGTTTGAGATATGGTACTGCTAGTCCACCTTCCTTTCTTTTTTAAAATTAATTCCCTTGATATTCTTGACCTTTTGTTCTTCCATATGAATTTCATTGTTTTTTTTCTAGCTCTGTAAAATAATCTTTTGGTAGTTTGATTTGTATGCAACGAATAGGTAAATCACTTTCTGCAGATTTCTCATTTTTATTATATTGACTCATGAGTCAATTGATATTGTTCCAATGGCTTACATCTTAGTTTGTATGAAAAGTGTTTTGTAATTGTGTTCATATAGTTCCAGGGTTTGTTTTGACAGATAAGACTCCAATACTATTTATAGTATTGTAAGGTGATTTTCTCTTCCTATTTTTTGCTGCTTAAACCTTTAGTGTTCTAGGGAACTCTAAAGAAGTGACATTTTTGGTTTGAGTACTATTTCATGCTAATTTGTGTTAAAGTATTATTTTTATTTTTATTACTTGGCTTATTATTACAATGAACATGTGCTTTACCACTATGACAATCTGGCAATAGAAACCTCTCTATTATGCTCTTTATGCTGAAACCTTGTCTTTTTATTCAGAATTTGCTTGATACTCATTTTTATTAGTAGTAATAGTAACAGCAGTCCTTACTAAATAAAAGAAATACATTGAACAGCCTTTGTGTAGGTGTGCAGTTGTCATGGATGGGAGGGGTTTTGTTTTTTGTTGTTGTTGTTTTTGGCTGACCAAAATATCAACAGTAATCTCACTAACCACTTTCAAAAGTGTTGGTGAACATAGAGGGTTTTGTATTGTTGGTATTGATGATTTTAGTTTCAAATACATCACATATACATATTGGAATAAATAAATGATCTACCAAAAATCTACCTTCTTATTTTTTAAATGAGTAAAACAAAGGCCAATATTTGGGCCCACACAATATATGCATGAAAGTAACACCCTATGCCTTGTGAGATTCTTCCCTGGGAGGCTCCTTCCCCAGCAGATGATTCCTGTTCTCTGAACTCTGCCCTGCCCCCAATTATAGCATAGCCTGTTTTCCAGGACCCATCCAGGTCTGACTTTTGTTACCTTAAAGACTCCCTTTGCACTAAGGTGTCAGATTCAAGTACATTACTGTAATTCACTGCAGCTCTCTCATTTTCATCTCCATGGCATCTGCCAGACCTGACATTCTGTGTGCTCACATCCTCCTGTTTCTGAAAATATCCATTCCCAGAACCTGTACATCTCCCCTTCTCTCCTCTCTAGGCCTGCACAATTCTGGTTTTGCAGATTTGACAATCTCTGATAATGATCCTGAATTCCAGTGTTTATTTTCAGGTTTATGCTTTCTATGTTCCATGAGCCATTCCCCAATTAATACTCTCTGTAATTTTTCATCAAAAATTGGACCTTCAGAGGTCCCTTATCTGGGAAATTCTGTATTCTCAAGTCTAGAACCCCAGCAACACAGGTCCTTTCAAGGTTCTGGGAAGCCGCGATGTTCAGTGACCCAAGAGGCTACCCAGAACTGATATTTTGGATCCTAAGGCAGTACACAGAGTCCTCCACAGAGTAAAATCCTGATTTAGTGGAAACAGCCTCAGGATTGGGAGTCACTGAGGAAGGGGGAAGTGAGGTTGTATGGAGTATAAGCCATGGATGGTAGAGCCAGCAGGCCCTAACAACACAAGTCTTGGTGTGCCTTAGCACCACCAGGGGATTCTACAGACACCAACCCCATGGGTCTCCAGGTGCTGAGCCTGTCTGAGCTGTAGCCCAGAGACACAGAGGTGGAAGCCGGAAGTGGCCAGACCATACCTCCACAACAGGTTACTCTGTGAGCATCAGGGTAAATGAGGCAAAACAATGAGCCTCCTGGCCTTTACCTCAGTCTGGACTCTCAGATGCTACCGATCACAAAGTTAAAAACCAAAACCCCACCTCCCAGCTTGAGAAGCCCAATACATCGGCACCCCATAAGCAGATGTCCACTAGAAAAATCAAGGACTTAGGCAATCACAATGTGGAAGAAAGAACCTGTGAGATTTAGAGCCATAAAATCTTTTTATACTGAGCAAGAACACCCAAATTCAGAGGACAACATGGACTCTATATTCACAATGGGACCATAGAAGGAAATGTGAATTAACTTTGAGCTCAAAAAGCATTTTGGAGGAGCTCAATAAAGATTTTAAAACCCAAATTTGAGAGGTAGGAGATAACTTTAAATCTGTAGTGACCAAACTGGTAAAAAAAAATCTCTTTCAAGAAAACAAATCCCTAAAAAGGAAATTTGGAGAACCAGGATGGGAGGTCCAAAATCTAAGTGGAGAAAAGACCTCCCTAAAAATGAAAACTGAACATATGGAAAAGGATCTTCAAAAACCAATTGAGGAAAATTGTTAGTGGTTTTTTATTCAGGTGAGGGTATCTTTTTGGGTCAGGATGTATAGGGCTTACCTATACCCACCTCAACAGGCCTCGGGCGTCCCCGGCTCCCGGTCCACTCCGGGAAAGACAGCTGCACAGAGAAACTCCGGACACAGGACTTGCTTCTAGCTTTTATTGAGAGTTCATCCTCTATCTTATTGTGGCTGGACTGGCCTGGCTCCACCTCACTGGCTGGACTGCCCCTGCCTCCAAGTAGCCTGTATTTAAGTCCTTTCTCCAGGGCCCCTTAGGGCCCCTCCCCTGGCCATGTCCTCGCCACAGCGAGCCAATGTGCCTCACCCCGAAGGCGGACAGATTATCCTGCTTATTGTAAGCAGGTGCAGCTGCCTCCAGGTGATCACTTGTACTCCTGTTAGCTGAGGACCAGTTCAACCCATCCATCTCATGGGAAGTATCAACGACCCTCTTTAGGAGTCTCCTCCCCACGTGAGGTATCAGAGACCTAACAGAAAATAATTCACTAAAATTAGAATCAGTCAAATTGAAGCTAAGGACAGTATGATGCAGCAAGTGTCAGTCAAAAAAAGCAGAAAGATTGAAAAATTAGAAGAAAGTGCAAAACATCTCTCTGGAAAAAACAATTGACCTGGAAAACAGATCCAGGGGAGATAACCTAAGAATAATTGGACTTCCAGAAAGCCATGATGAAAAAAGCAGCCTAGACAGCATCCTCCAGGAGATTGTCAAAGAAAACTGTCTTGAGGTCCTAGAATCACAAGGTAAAATTGTTATCAAAAGAATTCACCAAACTCCTCCTCTCTTTCAGGAGAACCCAAATTGAAAACTCCAAGAAATATAGTAGCCAAATTCCAGAGCTACAAGGTGAAGGAGAAAATAGTACACATTGCCAAAATAAACAAAACAAATGTCACAGAACTACAGGCAGGAATACACAGGCCTTAGCAGCTTTCACATTAAGAGATGAGAGGGATTGGAATTAGATATTGTATAAATCAAAAGAGTGATGACTGCAACCAAGGATCAACTACCCGGCAAAATTGAGCATAATCTTTCAGGCAAGGAGATGGTAATTTAATGGACTTTCTTGATGAAAAATCCAGAGCTCAATGGAAAATTTCATCTCCACTTACAAGACCCAAGAAAGACATAAAAAGGTAAATAATGAAAATGCACACTCATACATACACATACATGCACACATGCACACATGCACACACATGCAGATTACTTGGGACTCAATACGAGCAAACTGTTTATATCCGTATATGCAAAGCAGATACCTATCAATATTGAAATTTCTACAAGTATTGCAACATTTAAAAGGGATGTACATAGAGGGTATGGGTATAAATGAACTATTATGAAGATTAAAACAGCTAATTAAGGGAAACAAAGGGATTGTAATGGGAGAAAAGTAAAGGATGAGGTAGAAAATGGTAAATTATGCCACACGAAGAGGCATAAAAACATATTACAATAGAGGGGAAAAAAGAGCCCTACCAAATTGTTTTCACGACACAAATATGGCACTGATACCTAAATCAGGAAGAGACAAAACAGAGAAAGGAAGTTATAGACCAATATCCCTCATGAATATAGACGCAAAAAATTTAAATTGAATGTTAGCAAAAAAGACTGTAGCAACTTATCACAAGAATATTACATTTTGATCAGGAAGGATTTATTCCAAGAATGTAAGAGTGGTTCAGTATTAGAAAAAGCATCAGTATCATTGATCACATTGACAATAAAACTACCGGAAACTGTATGATTATCTCAACAGATGCAGAAAAAGCTTTTGAAAAAAGACAACATCCATTCCTATTTGAAACACTGGAAAGTATTGCAATGAATGGAGTTTTCTTTAGAAGAAGAGGTAGCATCAATTTAAAGCCATCAGCAATATTATATGTAATAGGGATAGACTAGACGCATTTCCAATAAGATCAGGGCTGAAACAAGGATGTCCACTATCGCTGTTCTTATAGAGTCTCGTACTAGAAATGTTAGCAGTAGCAATTAGAGAAGAAAAAGAAATCAAAGGAATCAAATTAGGCAAATAAGAGACTAAGTTATCAGTCTTTGCAGATGGTATGACATGATATGCAGAGTTCTAGAGAATCGAGTAAAAAAAACTTCTTGAGACAATAAATAAATTTAGCAAAGTTGCAGGATACAAAACAAACCCACGTAAACCCTCAGCATTATTATATATTTCTAACAAAGTCCAATAGCAAGAGATATTAAGAGAAACCCCATTTAATGTTACTGTAGTCATTATAAAATATTTGACAATCTACCTGCCAAAACAAACCCTTGACCTATATGAACACAACTACAAAACACTTTTCACACAAATAAAGTCAGATCTAACTAATTGGAAAAATACCAGTTGCTCAGGGCTGGGTTGAGCTACTATAATAAAAATGACAATTTTTCCTTAATTAAATTACTTATTTAGTGCCATACCAAACAATCTACAAAAAAAATCACTTTATACAGCTAGAAAAAACAGTGACAAAATGCATTTGGAAGAACCAAAGGTCCAGAATATCGAGGCAATTAATGAAAAGAAATGCTAGGGAAGGTGGCCTTGCTATACCAGATTTTAATCTCTATTATGAAGCACCAGTCCTCAGAACTACTTGGTCCTGGCTGAGGAATAGAGTAGAGGATCAATGGAATATACTGGGTACAAAAGACTCAGTAGTCAGTGATAATTGTAATATACTATTTAATAAATCCAAAGACCATGTTTTTTGCCAAAAGAACTCTCTCTACCCCCCAAACTGGGGAAATTGAAATCAAGTATGGCAGAAACTGGGCATAAAATATCATCTAAGGCTGTATACCAAAATCAAGTCTAAATGGGTGCACAATCTAGGAATAAAGACTGATGCTGTAAGTAATCTGGGGAAGCAAGGAATACTTTACTTGTCAGAGTTATGGAAAAGGGAAGACTTTACCAGAAAAAAAGAGATAGAGAGCATTTTAAAATGCAAAATGGATCATCTTGAGTATCGGTGAAATTGATACCCAACTGATAATTAGTCAAAGGACATGAACAGGCAATTTTCAGAGGTAGAATTTAAAGATATCTACAAGCAAAAGAAAAATGCTGAAAATCACTATTGATTCAAGAAACACAAATCAAAACAACTTTGAAGGACCATTCAAATCAGCTAAAAAGAAAAATGACAAATGCTGGAGAGCATGTGGACAAAATGGAACAATCGTGCATTGTTGGTTGAGTTGTGAACTGATTCCAACATTCTGGAGAGCAATCGGGAATGATGTTCAAAGGACTATAAATAATTGCACACCTTTTGACCTAGTCATACCACTTCTAGGGTTGTATCCCAAAGAGATAATAGAAGTTGGAGAAAGATCCACATGTGCAACGCTATTTAAAGCAGCTCTCTTTGTGGTGGCAAGAAACTGGAAATTGAGGGGATTCCAATCAATTGGGGAATGGCTAAAATATTTGTGGTATACGAATGTAATGGAATGCTGTTGTGATATAAGAAATGAGGAAAGATGGACTTTGTATTTGACTGAAGAGGTTTGCACACATTGATGCTAAGTAAGAGCAGAACCAGGGGAAAATTGAACACAATGACAGGCACAACATATGTGTGACAACCAACTTTGATAAACTGGACTCTTCTCACCAATGTAAGGTTATGAGACAACTCTAAAAATCTCAGGATGGAAGGACATATCTACATTCAGAGAAAGATATAGGAAGAACAGAGTTTAAATGGAGGCTTAAACAAGCTACAGGCTCTCATTCTTTTCCATGTTTGGTTTTCTTTCCTCTTTCCCCCTGTTCACTCCATTGGTTACAACCCTTCTATACAACCAGACAAATGTCCAATGTGAAAGTATTTGCACATACGAGACTTGATTGCATGCCGCGATGGGGGCAGAGGGAAAGAGGTAGGGGAGAAAATGTGAAAGACAATGGATTGGGGAACTTAATCTTTTAAACTAAAATTAAATAAACGAATCAATTTTAAAAATTAAAAAAATTTCTTAAAGAAAACTGCCCTGATAACTTAGGAAAAAACATATACCAATCACCTCCACAAAGAGGTCCCAAAATGAAAACTCAGGAATACTAGAGCCAAATTCCAGAACTCCCAGTAGAAGGAAACAGTATTATAAGCAGCCACAAAGAAACAATTCAAATATCATGGAGACAGAGTCAGGATCACACAAGAGTTAGGCGCTTCCATACTAAAGAAGCAGAGATACTGGAATATTATATTCAAGAAAACGAAGAGCTAGGATTACAATGAAGAATAAAGTACATGGCAAAACTGAGTAAAATCATTCAGGGGGAAAAGGACATTTGCTGAAATAGAAAGATTTTAAGCATTCATCTAGGCTCTAGAGAAGGAAACCCCCAAAACCAAAAAGAGAAATCTTAAGGGACTCAATAAGGATAAATTGTTTCCATTCCCATATGTGAATTCAGATCATACATCTAACTGAAAAGAGCTTTATAATTCTAAGGGCAGTTAGAAGGAGTCTACAAGGAAAGAGATCGTGGGTGTGAACTGATAAAGAAATGGAAGGAGAAAGGGGAAGGCACTGGGAGAAGAGGGTGGGGGAGAAAATGGGGAAAATTGTCATACATAAAAGAGGCATGCAAGGAAGAGCTTTTACTGTGAAGGGAGAAATGGGGGGGGGTTTACTAGGCAATGCTTTAACCTCACTGTCATGAGAATTGGTTCAAAGAGGGAAAAATACACACTGATCTCTATATATTGCAGAAATCTCTCTTACCCAATAGGGAAATAATAGGAAGGGGTATAAGAAAAATGGAGGAGGAATGAAAAGAAAGAGGGAAGTTTAAGGGAGGCAGTGGTTGGAACAAAATGGACCTTTCAAGGGAGAAAGGAAAAAAGGAGAGAAATGTAGAAGTACAAACAGAAGAAAATGGAATGGAAAGAAATGAGCAGGTAGTAGTCATAACTATACATTTGAAAGGGATAAAGAAGAAAAACATAGCAGAAACCAGAATCCAGCAATATTTCTTTATGAGAAACAGAGCTTGGGAACACCGTTCTAGGCTCAAAAAATTTGAGGAAGAACAGAGCTGACAAAATAAAAAAAGAGATAGGTCGGTCTTTCTTCAGTAGCTTTTCACTCAATTTGCAGTAGAACAGAAACTATTTGTTAAGCACCTACTGAAATTTCAGCACATTAGGCTATGCAGAGGAGTGTTGGGGATTGAAGTTAGGAAGGGTATAGGTTAAGGGGAATAGTACCCTGAGGCAAATTCCAAAACTACATGGGCTACTTCTGTTCTTCTCCTTCCTATTTCCCTTCATTCCCTTTGCATCACCAAGGACAGTTCCACCAAATTAGACACCCCTTGGGGATAACAACATTCAGTACATAAAAAAGGATTTGTGGCATTCAGAATGTGTTAGTGGGTATTGGCAGTAGAGGTATGTACAATAGCCCTTAGAACAGTTCTCTGCACACAGAAAGTGCCTAAGAAATGCTCATTCATTCATTCTTGGCGGGCAACACAGAACTGTCTTTGAACAGATGATAGGTTTGGGGCTATTAAGTAATGGATAGTCTCCACCAATTTTCCTTTGGAAAAAATCTAAAGACAATGTCAAAAACATCATGAAAATGCAACTGGGATGCGAGCATGAGAACATGGAGTTGCCATGGCACCTTCCCCATGGCTATTTTGCAGATTCTCACCAGGCACCATGCAGTGCCTGGTGATTGTCCTTCAAGATGTGCTCTGACTGTCTGAGGAGGTGTGTGAACTGTTTTAGACAGTGGGGAGACTGACTTCCAAAGGTAGAGAGATGGGCCACCTTCTGTGAAACCTGTGTCATAGCAGCTGTTGCTTCCTTTATGTGTCTTCTTCTGTATACTAGTGTGAAGTATGCTTCCTTATTTCTCTTTCCCTGGCTCTGGTTCTTCGTCTCTGACTTTGTTTTGTTCTCTGTCTTATAATAAATACAATATATATGCCGTGGTGTTCATATTGTGAGGGTCTGTATATCTCCTGATATTTCATACCTGCTGGTAACTGAGACCTTCTCTCAGCAGGTGAACAAGGAAAAAAGGGGGGGAAAAGTCCTTTCACCTCTCCCTGGCCTAGGGATCGTAATGGTGATCTCATCAGAAGGTAGCCTGAATATCAGCAACTCAGGATTCCACGTATCCTTTACAATGACTAGTTGCTTGCACTTGACCCTTCCTACTCCCTGCTATTTGAAAAAGGAAATGGTAAACATTTTGAGGCCCAGGGGTTGGGCTTTTTGGGAAATGGGCCTTCAGTGCCTGTTTATGATTTCACATTTACATAAATTAAATCATCCATTTCAGCAATAATTTATAGTGATTGAGCCAAAACATCAAGCACTTGTAACTCATACAGTATCAGAGGATTAAGTTCTGCTGGGCTTACATGGGTTCAATTCTGCAACCTGGCAAGGGAGAATCCATTTTTGATTTTTCATTCAGTTATTACTAAAAATACTACTACTACTGAGTTTTTACTAAAAATACAGCCTACTACTGGAGACAATGGCTCTTGCTCAACTTGCTCCCTGATTTTATAAACTCACAGGGCTATCATATTTTAATTTTTATTAGCCTTATATGCCAGATTTTAAGAATGACCAAGTCTTAGTCAAAGTTTTGATATCTCTATAAAAAATTTGAGGAATGCCAAAAGCCCTAAGTCTAAATCTGAGAATCCTTGGAGCAAGGAAGCAGCTGAATTCAACAAACTCGTGTTATAGGGAGGCAGGCCAGGCTCCGCCTTTTTTTGAGAAAGAAGTGTGATTTGATAAAACTAGTCCAAGTTCTCACAAAACACAATTCATACACCTAGGCACTGACATCCACCTTGGGTTTTGGCCAAATCCAGGGCCCTATGGTCTATGGTAGACATTTCTGTCTTAGCTTTGTGCCTTCTTTGTTCCAACAAGTACTGAAGAAGTCTACATACTCTCTGACTTGGAATCTAACCCATGGAAGGGACACTCAACCTGGGTCTTTCCCATGAGGATGCTGATTGGTGTCCCTGGGCTCTCCAGGTGGAGAGATCAGGAGTTGTTCTTTCCTCAATTGGTGAAGTTTTTCTCTTTCTATTGTTATCTGTATTTTACTGCTTATAAGCATAGTGTTGCTTATGTTACCTTGTTATCAAAATGTCCTTCCATTCCTCTGCTTTTCTTATTACCAATTATTAAATAAAGCTTCTATTTCCTTTGGAGGGTGCCTCTTATTGTAGGAGCAAATACAAACCACTTTCCCATTAACTCTAAAAACTGGTGTCAAGAATAGGATTGGCTGTACATTGTGCCATTTTTAAGAGGAATTATGAGCTGAAAGTATCAAGTATGAATATATCTGGGTGGGAGGTGTTACCTTACTCCAAAACAGCAAGAGAAAGAGCAGTTGGTACCACACTTTTTGAGAACTGGGAGAGTCAGATGAAACAAGCCACCCAAATACAAGTTAATGACTGAAAAATATACCGATTGAAAAAAAGGAAGGAGATGGCAGGAATTTGTAGGAGGGGCTGGGCATTGTTCACTGCATACAGGAAAATGGGGGAGGCAAGGGATAAACCTGTAGATGATAAAGTCTTGTTGGAAAAAGAATTGGCTGAGTTACAAAGCAAACTGTCTATGTTTCAGTGTCAAAATTTTACTTTTTGTGGGCTACGTGCATAACTATCAGAATGGGGCAGAGAAGGTAGCAGTAAGGGTGGCACAGTTTTAATATAAGAGCAAAGGAAAAGTTAATAAAGATAAAGTGCATGAAGTCATAGCTACTGCCACTGCTGGTTGGGATCTGAACAAATGGGATGGAGATATTTGGGATGATACTGAGGATGGTGAGTATGTTAGATGATGAGGAATGGAAGGACCATGAGAGAACATCCCCCGATGATGAGGTAAAAACCAGTCTGATTAGGAGGAGAAAAAGAGAGCAATTGCAGGGAGGGAACCAAGTACTTAAGGAAGTTACTGAGGATAATAGTTATGAGGAAATTACTGGCACAATAAGAAGATTTGCACAAAGACCAGGGGAGCCCCTCATTGCTTGGTTAGTATAGATAAGTGATAGCTGAGGAGGCAGGATATGGTTAGACACAAAAGACTGCATAAACTTTATAAATGTCAGTAGTAATCCTTTTGTACAGTGAGCAATTGGACAACATGGCATGATTCCAGGACCCCCTTGGAATACGACCTTATTAGCCTTGATTGATGAAGGGTGTGCCAAGCAGTGTGAGACTGATTCAGGGTGGATTAGGGGGCATCATCCATGGTATTCATGTAAGGACAGAATACAAAAATTGAAGGAAGAAGTGATGAAAACTGCTATTATGGTAGGGAAGCTGCTATATATCTTTTGATCCCACTAGGAGCTCCTCATAGGAATTCCTTGGTGAAAACTGTCCCTCCTGCTTGGGAGAATCTAATCATGAATCTGCTCCTAAGTGACTCAGGGAAGCCTTTGGCAGAAGTACTGGACAAAATATCCCAGTTAAGTGACCTGGGTGATTGGGAAATAGTGGATAAGATGTTTGTAGGGAAGGAAAGTAAATTTCAAATAAAAAATAAGCCAGGGCCAGTAACAGTAGTAACTGAATGAGTAGGAAAGATCTGTTTACCATGTTGTTACCAGGTACTGCGGATAAGGAAGTTATGGTTGGCCTCCTAAATCTTGAATTATATAGCATGTATCAGGACAAGAGAGGAGGGGAAAGTAGAAATAGGGAAATCAAGGTCACTCCCTCTGCTCCTCCCAGGCTTGACCCTTCCCTGGACCACCTAAAAGGGGAATAGGAGGAAGGCCAGGCCTTGTTATTAGAAGTTAGGAGATGGGATTATAGATCTCACACAGATTTGAATGTATATTGAAAAAATGAGTCCACTACTGTCACTAAAGCTTATCTATGGAAATCCTCATAAGTATAATCATGGTACTCCTACCACTGTTACTAGATTGTGGGGAAAGAAACTGTAGCCAAACAAGTCAAAATAATGATGAAAATAGGACAATTGCCTAAATGTGACTATTCTGTAGTTATTGTTCCTATACCTGAATGTATAATTGGAATAGATGTTTTAAGGGCTATGACCCTCCATTTACTTGATGGAAAATATCAATTTGCTCTTAGGAAGATAACTACTTCAGGCATTCTTGTAGGGAAAATACATATTCCCCTAGTTCATTTGCCAGAACCAACACAAAAGGTGACTGGGAGACAATATCGGATACCTGGGGGCCATAATGAAATCACTGCCCCCAATAAAGGACATGTAGGTGCCGGGGTTTTAGTCCCCATGACTTCGCAATGGAATAATCCAAATTGGCCCTTACAGAAATATGATGGTACTTGGAGGTTGACAGTACATTATAGGCAACTGAACAAAGTCATTGCTCCTCTGTTTGCTGCAGCACCAGATACTATTACTCTGATTGAAGGATTCAGTTTTATATGGGACATTGACATGTAGTGATTAGCGATTCATTTAGCAAATGCCTTTTTCATTATTCCCACAGACTCCCTACAATTGGCTTTTACTTGGCAAGGCAGGCAATATACTTTGACTCAGCTCCCCCAAGGTTACTTGAACTGCCCAACTATTTGCCATAGAGTTGTGGCTGAGCACCTGGAGGAGTTAAAATTATCTGGAGTCCAATTAGTGCATTGCATAGATGACATCATGATTCCAGGAGCCAACAAAATGAGAAGAGAAAAACACTTTAGAAGAAATGATAGATCATATGAAGAGAAAAGGGTGAGAAATCAATGCAGCAAAAATTCAAGGGCCTTCCCAGTATGTTAAATTTAGGGGTATACAATGGCATCAAGGTCATAGGGTAATATTTGCAAAAGCGCACCCAAAGATCCTGGACATTGTCCACCCCACCTCCAAAAGGGAGGCTCAACAGTTTGTAGGCCTCTTTGGATATTGGGGGGGGGGTGCATATTCTCCATTTCAGCAAAATATAAAGCCCCATATATAAAGTAACCCATAAGAAATATGTTTTTGAATGGAGAGAAACAGAAAAGAGAGCCTTTGAGGAAGCAAAAATGGCTGGGACCTTTGGTCCATAAAAAGGGGCCTGTAGAAATACAAGTATCAGTACAGGAAGGACATGCTCATTGGAATCTAGGGCAAAAACGAGGAATAAGGAATGCTCCTCTTGGATTTTGGTACAGGCAACTCCCACCTGCTGGGGAGCATTATACCCCATATGAGCACCACTTACTGGCTGCATACAGGACCCTGGTTGAAACAGAGTACATAACCTTGAATCAGGAAGCTTTACTCCCGCCTCCGATTCCTATAATGAATTGGATATTGGGCAACCCTAACTCCCACAAAATTGGACAGGCCAGGGATGCCAGCATGCTAACATGGAAATGGAATATACACAACAGGATCAGACCAGGGAAGAATGGAATTTCTTGTTTGCATGAGAAAATAGCTCAGACAGATACCAGCAACAATGCAGTAATTCCTCAGGGCCCACTAGTGAATTCATGAGTTCAACGGAACCAGGGGTTTGAGACCGTGACCCCACAAGAACAAAAACATGCTTGGTTCAAAGATGGTTTTGCTAAAGACATTGGACAAAAATGCCACTGGAAAGCCATGGCATTTAAACCCATGACCAAAGTCACCTCAGGATGTGTAGGGACTGGGAAGTAACCAGTGGGCTGAATTAGTAGCAGAAGGGACCAAAGGGCTTTTCACAAAGTTTGGGCTGTGATGAGGATCTTGTAGGAGAGATGATACAAACTACACTATCCCAGGGTTCCAGAATTTAGTGTTTCCTCCTCCTCCTCCGTGGTAATTGAGACCTGGAATCAAAGCAGATTCCCACCATTTGGGAATGAGATGAAAAAGTGGGGCATTTCAATATGAAGGAATAGTCTGACCTTATCATTTCCCCGATATTCATCTCTCAGCTGGGACAATCATGTCTTGATTGAGAAGTCTCATGGCCTTCTCTCATTTCCCATCATTCTTGACCTCACTGCTGCCTTTGAAGCTGTTGTTCTCCCCCATCCCCCGGTACTTCTTTCTCTCTCAGTTGTCATGACACTGTTCTCTCCTAATTCTCACTTTACCTCACTATGCCTGAGCAGTCTAAATGAGTGAATCTTCACTCAGGTCATTCTCATGAACTGTGGATGTCCCTCAAAGTTCTATCTAATCATTCTTTTCTGAATCTGTGTGCTGCAAAGGAATCCTTCTATGAGTCCATGGGGGTCTTCTGCCAGAAGGAGCTCTGCTTAGATCCTATCATACCATTCCCTCCAAATATATTCCACTAAGCTTGTGGATTGTTGATTGAATTTATCTTTTTTTGAGGAAGAAAGAAAAGGCCATTGGGGTAAAGTGACTTTTACAAGGTCACATAGCTTGTGTTAAGTGCATGAGGCCAGATTTGAACTCAGGTCCTCCTGACTCCAGGGCTGGTGCTCTATTCATTGCACCACCTAGCTGCCCCTTGAATTTCACATATAACCTTCTAAGGTCCTTCTTTAATCACTCAGTCTTTCAGTTGGTTTTTATTTAATGTCTCCTATGATTTTAAATGCTGAGGATTAAAGAAGGCAAAAAGATGTTCCTTGCTTACATGAAAACACAATTGATTTGGAGAGATAGTATTCAAACAACTATAGGACAAGCACAACAAGCACAGGAAAGCTAAAAGCAAGATGGATTAGAAATAACCTGCAAAGGAATGCCCCGAAATTAAGAGAGATTAGGAAGGTCTTCCAATAGAAAGTGAGATTGTGTTTAGGACTTGAAAGAAGCCAAGGCAACCAGAAGAAGCAGATGTATTCAAATCCTTGGGGCAGTCAATTGAAAAGGGAAGAGATTGGGAAGATTTGCATGTCATCTGTAAGAACCAGGAAAGAGGGGAATGTCATTGAATCTCAAAGATTTACTGTGAGGAAGGTGAATGTAATGGCTGATAAGACTGGAAGGGTAAAGAAGGAAGTTTGGGCAGGTATTTAAATACTAAACAGGATTTTTCATTTGATCAGTGAAGTGACATCAGCAGAAGTGTGCTTAGAGAAGGTTACTAAGAGCAGGAAGAACTAGAGTGGAGAATTGAGGCAGGGAGGACAATTTATTACAGTAGCCCAGGTCTCAAGTGCTGCGGGTCTGCACCAGGCTGTTGTCAATGCCAGAGGAGAGAAGTGAGTATATCAAAAGATGTTAGGAAGGGGAAATGAACAGATCTTGGCAAAAGATTGGATGTGAGGAAGTAAGAACGTGTCAGAAATCTGAGATGACCCCTAGTTTGCTAGCCTGCATGAATTGGGTAATGTTGACAGTATTGGGCTGCCCTTTACACTAATTGGCAATGTAGGAAGGAGGGATGGCTTAGGAAGGTGGGAGGTAAGATAATGAGGTCCGTGTTGCACATGCTGAGTTCTAGATGTCTACAGAATATCAAATTTAAGATGTCTAATAGACAATTGGACATATGAGACTGGGCATATGCAGAGGTTAGGACTGGATAAGTGGATTGTTTGTTGAATCATCACACTACCCAGCCTCCAAACTTTCTGTGGTGAAAGTCCTATCCCTGACCCCAGTATGTGCTAACATTGTAAAGTAGAGACTCCTTTCCTTCCATAGCAGTTTTCTTGGTTTCACCTACTCTTCCCCATTGCTCTTCTCCTTTGTTGTTCTTGTTCACTCCTTCAACCATATCCAGCTCTTTTTTACCTCTCAGACCACAGCATATTTGTCTCTTCTTTCCTGTCCTGTCTCTCAAAGTCTGTCCTTGTTCAAGCTCATTGTTTGAATAAAACTATTTATCCATCGCTTACTCTACCATTTCCTATTCTTTGTGCCTCCTATCTATCCCATCATCATGGTCTTTTCCAATGAGTCCCATTTCCTCAAAATGTGGCCAAAGTCTTTAAGCTTCAGCCTCAGTACCTGACCTTCCAGTGAATGAACTAATTCAGTTTCTTTAAGTACTGGCTGATTTCATCTCATTGCCATCCAAGGAACTCTCAGAAACCTTCTTAAGCACCACAGTATGAAAACTTTCTGCAGCCCTCAGCTTTTCTTACAATCCAAATCTCATAACCATGCATTGGTACTGAAAAAATAAAACTTGGCTGTGACCATATGGACCTTTGTCAGCAAAGTGATATTTCTACTCTGTAGTGTGCTGTTCCGCATGCCATAACGTTTTGTTTTCCTGAAGAGCAAGTGTCTTTTAATTTCATTGTCTGCTGTGATCTGTGAGTCTCAAAATACAAAACTTGGCACCTCTCTGATTTCTTCTCCCTTTGTTTGCCAGGAAGTGGTGGGACCAGTTGCCAAAAGAGCAGGGTGTTTAAAAAAATATTCATCTTCAAGCTGATTTTTTGTACTCTCCTCTTTTACCTTCACCAAAAGTTTTCCTAATCCTTTGCTCTCTGTCATCGGAATGATGTCTTCTGCATAACACTGTTGATATTTCTCCTGGCAACTTTAATTCCACCTTTTGATTCCTCAAGCCTGGAATGTCACATGATATACTTTGCATATAAATTTTAAAAATGAAGTGATAACATACATCTTTGTCATATTCTGTTTCCAGCCTTACTGATTAGTCATTCTGTGTTTGATTTTCACTCTTGCTTCTTGACCTACATGCAGGTTTCTCAAGAGACAAGAAGGATGATCTGGTATTACAATGTCTGTGAACACTTGCCACATTTTTCCTTGTGGTCCATGTAGTTAAAGGGTTTAGTGTAGTCAAAAAGTAGATATTTTTCTGGAACTCCCTATCTTTCTCCATAATCCAGATAATCTTGGCACTTTGGTCCCTAGTGGCCCTGTGTCTTCAAAAACCAACCAGATTGGCATTTTTTTTCAGAAAAACCTGGAAAGACTGGAATGTACTGATTCTGAGTGAAGTGAGCAGAACCAGGACAACATTTTACACAGTAACAACCACAATCTGCAATGATTAACTTTGAGAGACTCATCTCTTCTTGGCAAACCAGGATTCTAGACCAGTCTAAAGGACTCGTGATGGAAAATGCTGTCCACATCCAGAAAAAGACCTGTGGAGGGGCGGCTAGGTGGCGCAGTGAATAGAGCACCAGCCCTGGAGTCAGGAGTACCTGAGTTCAAATCTGGCCTCAGACACTTAACACAAAAAACTAGCCGTGTGACCTTGGGCAAGTCACTTAACCCCAACTGCCCTCCAAAAAGCAAAAAAAAAAAAAACCCAAAAGATCTGTGGAGTCTGAATGCAGTTTGATGTATATTATTTGCTTTGTCTCTTGTTTTTGTGTGTTTTTTATTGTGGTTTCTCCAGTTGGTTCACATACTTCTTTACAACAGGACTAATGTTAAACTAGGTTCAACGTTAATGTGTATGTAGAACCTATATCAAATTACAGGGTTTTTGGAGTATGAGGGAAGGGGAGATATGGGAAGAAAATTTGGAACTCAGAATCTTATGGAACTGAATGTTCTAAACTAAAAATGAGTAAATATTTTTTTAAATAGCCTGCCCTTTTACTAAGTCTCTGTTCATATATTGCTGAATTATAGCTGGGAGAACATTAAGGACAACCATATAGTCATGTGAAGTTAGCACAATCGTTTAATAAATTGAACATTTCTTGGCATTGTTCAGTAAGAATCAGTAGTTTAACAGCCCCCCAAAAGAAGGGAAAGGGTCGCAGTACTGATCTTGTAAATAAGTTGCTGTCCTTCATTCTTTTTTTAAAGAAAATTCCTTTAATGTTGGAAACAAAATTAGTAACCAGTACATGTACTGGAGGGGGATGCTACAATAGAAATGACATTCTAGTTGACAATTTCTGAAGGGCATATACTTTATTTTGTTTTTAAATTTATTTTATTGACTTCCTTGTTTACTTTAAGTTTACAAGATTCAGTTCCAGAATCACTTGAGTTTTTAATTCCAAAATCTCATGAAAATGAATGATGTAAATGATAAAATAAATAAAAAATTTAATCAAAAAATAAAAAAACAAACAAAAAAAGATGTACAGACATGTACACAAACTGATTAAAACTCACCTTAAGATATCCCCAGTGACTAAAGGAATTTTAGAACTAAAAGCTTTTTTTAAAATATGGTCATCACCTTTTTATTGAGATTCAATTTATATTTATATTTTATGTATATTTGTATATTACCCCTTTGGCTAAAACACTTTGGGAAATCTCAGTTACTTTGTTAAGTAATACTTAGGGGAATCTATGTTACTTAAGGACATCTTACACCAACTCAATTCTAATAAAGCTCAATATTAAAAGTTTGTTTCTGCTATAAATAAAAAAGTCAGGAAAACAGGAAATGCTCACTGACCTTAGTGCGATAAATGAAAGGGTGTACTATGGGAGCCCTTCTTCAACCATGCCTCCCTGCTCCCTCCATGATTTCAAAAGAAGGGGCTTTATGAATAATAGATGTTACTTTTTAATTTTTTGATTCATTTAAAAACTTTTATTAATCTATTTTTATTGACTTGTTTGTTTACTTTTAGTTTACAAGATTCAGTTCCAGAATCACTTGAGTTTCATATTTTTCTCCCTTTTCTCCCCCCCCCCCATCCATGGTGGCATATAGTCATGTATAGGACCTGCAAAGTCTTTTACTCTGTACAATAGTCTGGTTGTTTAGGTGTTACAGGCAATGGAGTGAACAATGAGAAAAAAGAAACAAAAACCAAGCATAGAAAAGAGTGATAGCATGTATTGATCCAGTTCCATTTAACCTCTGGTCTTTCTAGATCTTTCTCTGAATGTGGACATCTCTTTCCATCCTGAGACCTGTAGAGTTGACTTTTAACTGTGTGTTGCTGAGAGGAGTCCAGTTTTTCAAAGTTGGTCGTCACACATATGATGTATCTCTGACTGTGTACAAATTTTTCCTGGTTCTGCTCTTCACACTTAGCATCCATTTGTATAAGCCTCTCTAGGTGATTATGAAGTCCATCTCCTTCCTGGTTCTTATAGCACAATCATATTCTGTCACATTAACATACCATAACTTGTTCAGCCATTCCCCAATTGATGGGCATCCCTTAAATTTCCAGTTTCTTGCCACCACAAAGAGAGCTGCAATAAATAATTTTTGTACAAAAGGGACCTTTTCCCACTTCTATGATCTCTTTGGGATACAACCCCAAAAGTGTTATTACTGGGTCAAAGGGTATGCAATTATTTATAGCACTTTGGGCATAGTTCCAGATTGCCCTCGAGAATGGTTGTATCAGTTCACAGCTCCACCAACAATGTATTAGACTTCCATTTTTTCCACATCATCTTCACCACTTGTCATTTTCCTCTTTTGTCATCTTAGCCAAATTGACTGGTGAGATGTGGTACCTCAAAGTTGTTTTGATTTGCATTTTAATAATCAATAGTGATTTAGAGCATTTTTCCATATGCTTAAAGATATCTTTAGTTTCTACCTCTGTAAATTGCCTGTTCATATCCTTTGACCACTTATCAATTGGGGAATGACAGGAATTATTGTAAATTTTATTTAATTCCCTGTATCTTTTGGAAATGAGGCCTTTATCAGAGACACTGTTTGTAAATATTCTTTCCCAGTTTCCCACTTCCCTCTTAATCTTGGTTACATTGGCTTTCTTTGTACAGAAACTGTTCAATTTGATGTAATCAAGATTATCTATTTTGCATTTTATAATGCTCTCCAACTCTTCTTTGGTCATAAAGTCTTCCCTACTCCATAAGTCTGGCAGATAAGCTATTCCTTGCTTCTCCAGATTATTTACAGTATCAGGCTTTATATAGAGATCATGAATCCATTTAGACTTGACTTTGGTGTATGGCATTAGACAATGGTCTGTGCCCAGTTTCTGCCATACTTTATTCCAGTTTTCCCAGCAATTTTTGTCAAAGAGTGGATTCTTAACCCAGAAACTGGGGTCTTTGGGTTTATCAAACAGTATATTACTATAGTGGGTGATTACTGAGTATTTTGTACCCAATCTATTCCATTGATCTACTACTCTATTCCTTAGCCAGTACCAGGCAGTTTTGAGGAGTGCTATTTTATGATAGAAATTAAAATGGTGGGTAGGCCACCATCCCTAACATTTCTTTTCATTAATTGTCTTGATATTCTGGACTTTTTGTTATTCCAAATGAATTTTTTCACTATTTTTTCTGGTTCTAAAAAGTAATTTTTTGGTAGATTGATTGGTATGGCACTCAATATGTAATTTAATTTAGGTAAATTGTCAGTTTTGTTATATTAGCTCTACCCAGCCATGAGCAATCGGTGTTTTTCCAATTAGTGAGATCTGCTTTTATTTGTGTGAAAAGTATTTTGTAGTTGTGTTCATAAAGGCACTGGGTTTGTTTTGGCAGGTAGATTCTCAAATATTTTATAATGTCTACAGCAACTTTAAATGGGGTTTCTCTTACTATCTCTTGTTGCTGGGCTTCATTGGAAATATATAGGAATGCTGAGGATTTATGTGGATTTATTTTATATCCTGCAACTGTGCTAAATTTATTTATTGTCTCAAGAAGTTTTTTACTTGATTCTCTAGGATTCTCCAAGTATATCATCATGTCATCTGAAAAGAGTGATAATTTAGTCTTTTCTTTGCCTAATTTGATTCCTTTGATTTCTTTTTCTTCTCTAATTGCTACAGCTAACGTTTCTCGTACCAGATTGAATAAGAGTGGGGATAGTGGACATTCTTGTTTCACCCCTGATTGTATTGGAAATGCTTCTAGTTTATCTCCATTGCATATAATGCTTGCTGATGGCTTTTTGTAGATGCTCCCTATTATTCTAAGGAAAATTCCATTTATTCTTATACTTTCTAGTGTTTTTAATAGGAATGGATTTTGTATTTTGTCAAAGGCTTTTTCTTCATCTATTGAAGCAATCATATGGTTTCTGCTAGTTTTATGGTTGATATGATTAATGATACTGTTGGTTTTCCTAATATTGAACCATCCTTGCATTCCTGGAATAAATCCAACCTGATCAAAATGTATTATTCTTGTTATAGGTTGCTGTAGTCTTTTTGCTAATATTTTATTTAAGATTTTTGCATCTATATTCATAATGGAGACTGGTCTATAATATTCTATATCCCTTTTGTTTTTCCCTGATTTAGGTATCAGTACCATATTTGTGTCATAGAAAGAATTAGGAAGGACTCCTTCCTCACAAATTTTCCCGAATAGTTTTTAGAGTATTGGAATCAATTGATCTTTAAATGTTTGATAGAATTCACTAGTAAATCGATATGGCCGTAGGGATTTTTTCCTAGGTAGTTCTCTGATAGCGTGTTCAATTTCTTTTTCTGATATGAGGTTGTTTAAGTAATTTACTTCCTCTTCAGTTAATCTTGGCAACTTATAAAACCTGAACTTTTTTATTAGTGGTGGCACTATTTTGATAAAGAGGTCCAGGAAATGAAGAATGAGCTGTCATATGGGTTAAATCATTTGTGACCTCTATTGTATGAGTTTTTGGACTCTTAGAAAGCAGTTAGAAAATAAATCATAAGAAGCTAATCAAAGTTGAGTTATTTACATGCCAACATGGAAAAATGAGAATTGTAACTTGTGAAACTTTTCTAAGTATGAAAATATCCTCATACATATATGTGTGTGTGTATGTGTGTGCGTACACATACACATATATCTATATAGGATGGCATATATATATATATATATATGAATACATATGTGAGTGTTGGCATTTATATGTATGCAGACAGAGGGCAGAGGGTCAAATAAATAAAAAGAGGTGATGTTTTAAAAGGTATTAAGAGTGCGGAGAGGACTAGAATGAGAGGAGACAGGAGAGACAGAATGGAGTTAAGCATCTCATATAGAAGAGGCAAGGGATAACTGTTACATGGAGGGGAAGAACAGGAAGGCAAAAGGGAATGGTTCACCTTCACTCTCATTGAATTTGGCTTAGGGAGGGAATGATGTACACTGTAAAGTGGGTATCTTGCTGTACAGGAGACTAGGGAAGATGGGGATGGGGGGGGAGGATGTCGGAGAAGGTGGAGTGGGGGGGGAGGGATGTTAGAAACACACTTCAGCAAAGAGACAGTAACAAATTAGAGAACAGAACAAGGAAGGGAGTGGTATAGGAAGGGGAGAAATATAGTCAGTGTTACACAAAATGTTCATTGTGGAGATATTCTGCCTAACTACACATGTGTGGCCTGTATTGAATTCCCAGAGTTTGCAGTGGAGGGGGGGTGACAAAGGGGAAAGGAAAAGAATCTAGAATTTAAAGTTTTAAAATCAAATGATTTAATATTATATATATATATACACATACACACATACATACATACATACACAGACATATTATTTACATGGAACTGGGAAATGAGATATAGAGGCACTAGAATAGGGAGATCCATCTCATCCTACCAGAAAGTCAGAAGAGTGATGGGTGAGTATAGAGGAAAGAGCAGATTAGGGGAGGGGGTGTACAGTAAAATTGCTATTTTAGGGGGGTGGGTAGGGGAAAGATGGGAAGAAAATTTGTAACTCAAAACTTGTGGAAATCAATGATATAAACCAACAAATAAATAATTAAATAAGCAGATAAATAAATGAATGAATAAATACATGAATGGATGAATGTATAAATAAATTAATGAAGATATAAATAAACAAATAAATTAATGAATACATGAATGAATGAATGAATAGACAGAAAGACAGACAGACAGACAGACAGACAGACAGACAGATAGATAGATAGATAGATAGATAGATAGATAAATTAATCAATAAATAGTGACATAATGTATTTCTATGTAAATTTTGGAAAAAAAGACTTGGAAAAACTTGACCTTTTAGATTAATAGTCACATTATTTTGATAAAGAGGTCCAGCAAGTGAAGAATGAGCTGTAATATGGGTTAAATAGGTGGTGACCTCTTTCTTATGAGAGTTTGTAATCTTAGAAAAGAGTTAAAAAGGATATGTATGCTGTGCCTGTTTAAGTTCAGCAGTATCTACGTAGGTACGCTGAATATTTGCTTTCTGACACAACATTAAGGGGAAAAGAAAAAATCATTTAACAATAATATCATAGCAGAAATTTGGGTCTAGTGGGTGGGAGTAAAGTGAATATTAATAACTTTATAATTATGAGAATCAATGTAGTAGTTTGGATATCCAGGGCTGGAGCCATCAGTGAAAGCTGTTACACAAAAGAAGCTCCTGACTTGAACCTTACAATCAAATAGTACACTTACATCATGTTTTCACAAAGCTTGTTTATCCTCTGATTATATTTATTTTGGAAGAAAAGGATACTTCAGAAATTGAATCTTTTACCTATACCACACTTTTACCTAGTGTGTACACACTACTTAACTCTTGCATAGGACGTGAAATGACTATACATTGACATTGAAACAACAAAATCTTTTCTACTTTATTTAACTTAGTTATAAATTGTCTTTGAAATGAAAGTTTTAGTAGGCTTCCTAAAAAATCATACAAGGGATTGAAAATAAATTTAAAAATATATCCCCTTTTATTCAAAAGAGTTTTATAATTCATAAATGATCACTAAACTTTTATGAAGAAAATTAAATGAAAAGTTTTAAAATAATACTTCTGTTTTTTATCTAAAAGCAAAAACAAAACTTTTGAGATTGAGATTTATTTAAACCAAATTGGTGTAAAATTTCCTTAAGTGACATAGATTCTGAAGGCATTTATTAACAAACTATTGCCGACTACTTAGGCATCACAAATATTTTTAGTCAAATAAGGTATAGTAATAGAATCTTTATATTGGTAACGATTAAGAAACTGGTCACAGTACTAATAAAAGCTATTAGTAGTAGAATCTCTCTAAACAATGGGAATATTATTAAGTGATCTTAAGCAGTTCATACAGTTTTCTATATCTGTTCAAATTCTAGATGAAAAGTATTAGATTTCCCATAAAACTAACATGAAAGAGCTCATTTCTTTTACTGACTAATTATTCAAAATTGATTTTTCAAAAAAATTAATTGACTGACTGTTCAAAACTAATTTTTCAAAAATTGATTTGTTTATATACTTTAAGTTTACAATATTCAGTTCCAGAATCCCTTGAGTTTCACATTTTCTCCACTCCCTCTCCCCTCTCCACCCATGGTGGCATGTAATCAGGTATAGAATCTACAAATACTTTCACACTGGACATTAGTCTGGTTGTATAGAAAGGCTGTGACCAATGGAGGGAACAATCACAAAATAGAAAGAAAACCAAACATTCAAAAGAATGCTAGGATGTAGATTGCTTCAGGCTCCATTTAAACTCTTTCCTAGCTAGATATTTCTCTGAATGTAGACATCTCCTTCCACACTGAGGTTGGAGAGCCATCTTGTAACTGTGTGTTGCTGGGGATAGTCCAGTTTATCAAGTTTGTTTGTCACATGTACAAAGTGTCTGTGATTGTGTACAAATATTTCCTGGTTCTGCTCTTCTCACTTAGCCTCAGTTTGTATAAGCCTCTCCAGGTAAATATGAAGTCCATCTCCTCCCCATTTCTTATAGAACAATAGTATTCCATTACATTCATATAGCACAACTTGTTTAGCCATTCCCCAATTGATAGGCAACCTCTTAATTTCCAGCTTTTTTCTACCACAAAGAGAGCTGCAAAACTATTTTTTGTATATATGGGTCTTCCTCCCACTTCTATGACCTCTTTGGAATACAACCCCAGAAGTGGTATTACTGAGTCCAAGGGTATGCTTCTACCTCTCTAAGCCAGATTTCAAAGCTCTTTTTGAGCTCCTATACGAATGCTTTCTGTGCCTGAGACCAGGTCATAGTCCCCCTTAAGGCTTCAGCTGTGAGTTTGGAGTCAATACTCTCTCTGAGTTTGATCCCTCCCTCTCACAATAACAGGGTTACAGATTCTTTGTCTTTGTAGCCTGCTTTTTTCTCCTTTTGAAGCAGGACCTTGGCCACACCTTCCTCCAGGGTTCCTAAGCCTTGACTGCTTAAAATGTTCTTCTGTGGCAATAATTACTGCGTCTTCAGGTCAGAGTTGCAGTGGGGTTTGGAGCTCCCGGGGTTCACTCTGCCCATCTTGGTCCCTAGAAGTTCAGAGATTGTTTTTTTTAGGTTCCATACAGTCTATGGGTAGCCCTGGGACTAGCTGTTGCCCCTACCATGGGCCCTGCCTTTGTCTCTTACACAGTTCCATACCATTCCCTCCCTGTGGTAATAGGCATGGAAATGGTTGTAGTAGTTGGTGGATCAGCAGGCCTTGTCCAGGGGCTTCTTGGTGCTTGCCATGCTGAATCATCAGGGCCTATCCTGACTAATTATTTTGATCATAGACATTTTGCTATACAAAGAAAAAAAATAAGAATGTGTGAATTAAATATAGTCTTAAATGGGTTTTCACATTAAGAAGCAGTTTTTCACCAATCACAGGTAATATCCAATAACATATTAATTTTATTCCCATGGGGCTATAATGAACAATAAAGATGTACTCCAGGTTTCTCCCACATAAAGAATTTTATTTTGGGGGGTGGAGGCAAGATGGTGGCATAGAAGTAGAAAAGTTTCACAGCTCCCACAGAGCTACCCTAAATACCCATAAAATATGACTCTAAACTAATTTTAGGGCTCCCAAACTCACAAAAATAGAGAAAACACATCTCTTGCTGAAGATAGCTTTGCCAGAGGAGCTCATTGCAACAGGTTGGGGCCTGAGGCCAACCCAGCCGAAAACAAAAACCAAGACCAGGCCCCAGGGTTGTCAGGAGGAGCCTAGTCTCCCAAGCCACAGCATGAGACCACCTAAGAGATGATCTACAGCACCTGGAGCAATCTCCACATCTATCACTACAGGCAAAATAAGTTTTAGAGAAAGATCCGTGAAAGTCAAGCTTTCAACTAAATTTGGGGGAAGAAAAGCAGTTCGGCCAATCTACAGCCAGGGCAAGGAAGCAGCGGGAAATGGCTGTTGTAGCAGGAATGACTGAAAGCAGAAACTACCTACACTGGGCTGCTTCATAGCTCCTGTCCTGCGGACCCTGCAGGGGTGTTGAGACAATTGAAAAGGGCCAATGGCTCTTGCATTGAGCAGCCAGGATCTGGATTGTTGTCTTTGGTGGTGGTCTTGGGGTGTGCTTTCAGAAAGCCAAAGCTGGTGGGGGCTGCAACACCCCCTAATGGCTCCGGCAGCTGTGAAAACCTCAGTGATTTGGAACAGAGCTTTCCCCCCTGGAAGCAAAGTTACACAGAGCTAAAAAAAACCCAACCAATTAATTGAACGGCCAACGTGAGGACAAGGAAGCCAAATAAGAACAGCAATAAAACTATTGAATACTTTTTTGTAAACAAACAGGATAAAAGCATGGAACAGGAGGAAGTCAACACAGTCTGAACTCCCACAGCAAATGCTTCCAAGACACTCAGAGATTGCCTAGAAGCTATAGATCAACTGAAAAATGACTTTGAAAACCAAATAAGAGAAGTGGAGGAAAAATTGGGAAGAGAAATGAGAATGATGTGAGCAAATCATGAATAGAGAGTCAACAACCTGACTGAAGAAAACAACACTTTAAAAATAGATTAACTCAAAAGGCAAAACAGGCCTACAAAGCTGATGAGGAGAAGAATGCCTTAAAAAGTCGAATTTATCAGATGGAACAAGAATCTCAAAAGCATTCTGAAGAGAATAATTCCTTCAAAATTAGGGTGGAGCAAGTGGAAGCTAATGACTTTATGAGGAACCAAGATATTATCAAACAGTTACAAACAAATGAAAAAATAGAAAACAATGTGAAATGTCTCCTTGAAAAGAACACTGACCTGGAAAATAGATGCAGGAGAGACAATTTGAAAATTATTGGTCTACCTAAAATCCATGATCAGAAAAAGAACAAAGAAAGCATCCTTCAAGAAATTCTCAAGGAAGATTGCCCTGAGGTTTTAGACTCAGAGGGCAAAATAGAACTTGAAAGAATTCACCAACCACCTCTTGAAAAAGATCCCCAAAAGAAAACTCCTAGAAATGTTATTGCCAGGTTCCAGAAGCCCCAGTTAAAGGAGAAAATATTACAGGCTGCCAAGAGAAAACAATTTGAATACTGTGGAAAAACAATTAGGATAACTCAGGATCTGGCAGCTTCTCCACTGAGGGACTGAAGGGCTTGGAATATGATATTTCAAAGATCAAGGGAGCTGGGGTTAAAACCAAGAATAACCTGCCCAGCAAAACTGAGTATAATGTTCCAGGGGAAAATATGGTCATTCCATGAGTTGGAGGACTTTCAAGCATTCTTTCTGAAAAAACCAGAACTGAACAGAAAATCTGACAATCAAACACAAGAAGCATGAGAAGATAAACATAGGAAAGAAATCATAAGAAACTTATCAAAGTTGAACTATTTATATACCAATATGGAAAAATGATAATAGTAGCTTATGAAACTTTTCTTGGCATGAGGATAGGTGAACAGAATACAAATGCATATATATATATATATGTATATTTACACATAAGTCCATGTAGGAGGCTATATATGCATATGAATACATATCTGAGCATGTGTGTATATGGCGGTATAGGATGAATTGAATACGAAGGTATGATACTTTAAAAGGTGAAATTCTGAGGTGGGAGAGGACTAGAATGAAAGGAGATAGGGAGAGACAAAATGGGTTTAATCATCCCAAACAGAAGAGGCAAGGGATAACTGTTACAACTTTACTTTCAATTACTGTCATTGAATTTGGCTTAGGGAAGATATGGCATAAATTCTAAACTGGACATCATGCCACACAGGAGAGTAGGGGACATGGGGATTAGAGGGGGGATGATGGAGGGGATGGTAGGGTCTGGGGGAGGGATGCTGGAAGCACACACTTCAGTAAAGGGACAGGTACAGGGTAGAGAACATAACAAGATGGGGGAGGGATAGTAAGGAGAGACAGATGATCTCTGTCACAATATGTCCACTATGAAGATGTCCTGTGTAATTACACATCCACAGCCTGTATTGAATTGATTGTTCTTCCAGTGGGGGTGGGTGACAAGGGAGGAATGGAAGGAATCTAGAATTTACAGTTCTGCAGTACCTGCAACTAGAAATTAAGATATACATGGACTGGGATAGGGAGACTCTCCCTGCCCTACCACAAAGTAAGAGAGTAGAGAAGGGGAGGGGCTTTACAGTGAGATTGCTGTTTTAGTTTTGGGGGAGGCGAAAGATGGGGAGAAAATTTGTAATTCAAAAATGTCATGAAAATGAATGATGTAAACAAGAAAGCAAATTAAAAAAATACTGAAAACAAAAAAGAATGCTTGAAAATCCTCCACCTCAATGAATAACCATAGTTTCCCCTGAATCAATATACTCAGTCTTGTTGCATAAGTGATTCTCGATTTTCATCATACCTCCCTTGATCTCGAGAATATCATATTCCAAGCCCTTCTGTCCCTTAATGTAGGAGCTGCTAGATCCTGTGTTATCCTGATTGTGTTTCCACAGTATTCAAATTTTTCCTCCTTGGCTGCTTGTAATATTGTCTCCTAGTTCTGGGAACTCTGGAACCTGGCTATAATATTCATATGAGTTTTCTTTTGGGGATGTCTTTGAAGAGGAGATTTTTGAATTCTTTCAATTCATATTTTTCCTTCTGGTTCTAAAATATCAGGATGATTTTACTTGAGAATTTCTTGAAGGATGATTTCTAGGTTCTTTTTTGGATCATGCCTTTCATATAGTCCAATAATTTTTAAATTGTCTCTCCCGGATCTATTCTCCAGGTCAGTGGTTTTTTTCAAGGAGATATTTCACATTGTCTTCGATTTTTTCCTTTGGATCTGTTTAAGAGGATCTCGATTTCTCATAAAATCATTCACTTCCATTTGCTCCACTCTAATTCTTATGGAATTATTCTCTTCAGTGAATTAGGAATTCTTTTTTCCATCTGGCAAATTCCACTTTTTAAGGCATTCTTCTCCTCATTGGCTTTTTGTGCCTCTTTTGCCATTTGAGTTAGCCTCTTTTTTAAAAGTCTTGTTTTGTTCAGTCAGGTTATTGACTCTCTTTTCATGATTTCTTTGCATTATTTTCATTTCTCTTCTGAATTTGTCCTCTACTTCTCTTACTTGATTTTCAAAATCCTTATCAAACTCTTCCATGGCCTGTAACCAGTTTATATTTTTCTTGGACACTTTTGGTGCAGGAGTTCTGATAGTGTTGTCTTCCTCCCTTTGCATGCTTTGATCTTTTTGTCCCCCAAAAATGAATCTAAAGTTAGATGTCTGTGCTTGCTTTGCTTCCTTTACTTGCTTGTGTTTCCAGTCACTTACCTGACTTTTGAGCTCTTTGCCCCAGCAGAACTCTGCTTCCAGAGGAAAGGGTTTTGTCCCAAATCACTTGTATTTTTGCATCTGCTGGTGCTATTAGAAGGGCACCGTCTCTACAGCCCCCACCAGTTTTACCTCACTGGTAACATACCTCAGTACTACCACCCAAGACACCTATTGAGATTCAGGTAGGTTAAGGCAAGAACAATTAGCCTCTGGACACTCGTTGTTTTGTGGTTTCTGTAACTCTAAAATTTATTTAGACTCATATTTTGTCATTATTTGAGGTTGTTATGGGGAAAGCCACAGAGTTTTCCTGCTTATATGCTACCACATCTTGACCCTGCCCCCTGTTCACATTTTTCAATGGAAATAGTTTATGCCTATTACTATTTTCTATTCTCTATGACCTAAAATTTCTATCATAGGATCAATATAAACTTTTCTGCATCTTTCTTTCTCTCTCAGCCAGCCATCTGCCTGCCATTAGCAAGAAGGGAGTGGCAAAGAGATAAAGAGAATTCCAAGGAAAATCCAGCAGCAATTTAGTAAAGCTCCAGAATATAAAATAAACCCACATGCATCCTCAGCTTTCCTACATATTTCCAATGAAGTCCAACAGCAAGAGATAGTAAGAGAAATTCCATTTAAATTTACTGTAGACATTACAAAATAGTTGGGAATCTACCTGCTAAAACAAACCCAGAACATTTATGAACACAACTACAAAACGCTTTTCTCACAAATAAAATCAGATCTTACTAACTAGAAAAACATCAATTTATCATGGCTGGGTAGAGCTAATATAATAAAATGACAATTTTACCTGAATTAAATTACATATTTACTGCCATATTAATCAATCTTTAAAAAAAATTACTTTATAGAACTAGAAAATATTGTGACAAAATTCATTTGGAAGAACAAAAAGTGCAGAATATCAAGATAATAAATGAAAAGAAATGTTATGGAAGGTGGCCTAGCCATACCAGATTTTTATCTTTTTTTTTTTTTGCTTTTTTTGGAGGGCAGTTGGGGTTAAGTGACTTGCCCAAGGTCACATGGCTAGTTTTTTGTGTTAAGTGTCTGAGGCCGCATTTGAACTCAGGTACTCCTGACTCCAGAGCCGGTGCTCTATTCACTGCACCACCTAGCCACCCCTTTTAATCTTTATTATAGAGCAGCAGTACTCCCAACTGCCTGATACTGGCTAAGCAACAGAGTAGTGGATCAATTGAAAAGACTGGGCACAAAAGAAACAGTAGTCAACGACTATAGTAACATTCTATTTAATAAGCCCAAAGACCCCAGTTTCTGGGTTAAGAATTCACTATTTGACAAAAATGCTGAGAAAATTGGAATACAGTATGACAGAAACTGAATATAGACATCATCTAACGTCATACACCAAAGTCAAGTCTAAATGGGTGCATGATTTAGGTATAAAGGCTGATACTGTAAATAATCAGGGGAAGCAAGGAATAGTTTACTGTAAGATTTTGGATTAGGGAAGACTTTATGACAAAAGAAGGGTTGGACAGCATTACAAAATGCAAAATGGTTAACCTTGATGACATTATATTGAAAAGTTTCTGTACAAACAAATCCAGTGTAACCAAGATTAAGAGGGAAGTGGGAAAGTGGGAAAGAATATTTAAACCAGTGTCTCTAATAAAGGACTCATTTCTAAAATATACAGGGAAATAAGTAAAATTTATAAGAATACAAGTCATTCCCCAGTTGATAAATGGGCAAATGATAAAAACAGGCAATTTTTAGAGGTAGAAATGAAAGATATCTTTAAGCATATGGGAAAATGCTCTAAATCACTAATGGTATGAGACATGCAAATCAAAACAATTTTTTTAAAATATTTTTTTCTTTTTGCTTTTTGGAGGGCAGTTGGGGTTAAGTGACTTGCCCAAGGTCACAAGGCTAGTTTTTGTGTTAAGTGTCTGAGGCTGGATTTGAACTCAGGCACTCCTGAGTCCAGGGCCGGTGCTCTATTCACTGCGCCACCTAGCTGCCCCAAATCAAAACAACTTTGAGGTATCACATCTCACAAGTCAGATTGCATAAGATGACAAATCAAGAAAATGACAAATGGAAAAATTGGAACTCTCATGCATTGTTGGTGGAGCTGTACCCTGACACAAGCATTCTGGAGGGCAATCTGGAACTATGACCAAAGAGCTATAAAAAATTGCATTCATTTGACCCAGTAATACCACTTTTGGGGTTGTATTCCAAAGTGATCATAGAACTGAGAAAAGGACCCATATGTACAAAATATTTATTGCAGCTCTCTTTGTGGTGACAAAAAATTGGACTAAAAGTTAGGGGATGCCCATCAATTGGGGAGTGGCTGAACAAAGTTATGATATATGAATGTAATGGAATACTATCGTGTTATAAGAAATGGAAAGGAGATGGACTTCATAATTACATGGAGAGGCTTATACGAATTGATGCTAAGTAAGAAGAGCAAAACCAAGAAAAAGTTGTACACAGTCACAGATACATCATATGT
Organism: Pseudocheirus occidentalis; assembly: GCA_028646575.1. Taxonomy (NCBI): domain Eukaryota; kingdom Metazoa; phylum Chordata; class Mammalia; order Diprotodontia; family Pseudocheiridae; genus Pseudocheirus; species Pseudocheirus occidentalis. The sequence continues at coordinate 56,635,427 of CM053602.1, read as the reverse complement.
GTAATGACCAACTTTGATGAACTGGACTCTTCTCAACAATGTACACTTAAAAGACAGCTCTACAATTTTCAGAATGGAAGGAGATATCTACTGTCAGAGAAAAATCTAGAAAGACCAGATTTTAAATGGAGACTGAAGCAAAACATGCTATTGTTCTTTTAGAAGTTTGGTTTTGTTTCTTTTCTTTTTTTCCATTATTCACTCCATTGGTTACAATGCTTCTATACAACCAGACAATTTTACAATGTGAAAGTGTTTGCAGATCCCGTGCATGATTGTACACCACCATTGGGGGGGAGGGGGGAAGAAGGGAGGAGAGAAAATCTGCAACTCAAGTGATTCTGTAACTGAATATTGTAAATTAAAAGTAAATAAACAAGTCAATAGATTAAATAAAAAAGAAAGAAAAGAAAGAAAAAGGCAGAAATTGGGAAATGTTCGAGTGCCTCCTCCATAAACCTCTTTCTCCTCTGTTTCCCTGCTGTATCCCCTATTACCAAATCTATCATCCCTGTCTACACATTCCAAGAATTCTTGTAATTGGCTGCTGGTGATAAGTAATCCTCTTTCTTTTACTATTCTTTTTAAAAGTCTTAGATAACATTCTTGGTTGCTAGGTTCATGTTGTACCTGTCCCAGTTTTATCTGAAAACTTTTTTCTAAGACCAGGCTCATCTTTGCTTATTTGTATTTTCTACCAATCCCTATCACATAATCCACTTTGGCCTGCTGATTTACCCACTCTCTGTAAGTTTTTAACTTAATATAAAATCTAGCTTTCACCTCCTAACTTTAGTAATGTTCTCAGGAGGCTCAGGAGGCTCACTCCTCTATATGGAGCTTTTCTCAAGACCCTGCTTGTGGTGCTACTGATGCCAGTATCAAAATAGGAATGGGCTGAACTGAAGAGTGTGGAATGATTGGAGGCATGACAGGCTGGTTCTGTCATAGCAGTTCCCTTTTATTGATCAGAGATCAGGGTTTATAAAATAAATGTAATTATGCCTTCAGTTCCCATGAGAGAATGTCCTTGTTCATTCATGTAAATCTGTACATTTTATTGTCCTTGTTCCCTTGCATGCATCTAAGTCTAGGTCACTGCTCAGTTATCACTTCCTAAACTCCTGAAAGTTAGGAAGAGATGGTGAGCCAAATTTAAGACAGAATATACCCTTCGTGGGGAGCTGGTTTGGGAGAAATCCTGGACCAGTATGGACTGGGTCAGAGGCTGGCCCTCAACAAATTTTCATGACTGAAAGCTGCCCAGGTAACATGGGGTTTGCTAGCTAATTTTTTTCCTTTCTTTTTTCCTTCCTTCAAAGATCATACCTTAAACTCATTTCATGCTGGAGCTCATAGATTGGACAACAGATCCCTGTCCAAACAACACTTAATGGCTGTATTTGGGGCCTTCCTGACTAAGGCCGAATGTAAATAGCAAATGTTTTTCTTGACCAGAAATTCTGAGGGGGCTTCCCAGTTGGATTTTTTAAAAAAATTAAATGAGCCATCCCTTGACTCACTTCTAAAAGAAGCCTATTCACTGAATGGGCACTACCTTTCTCAATGTGAGAACCTGACAAGACCAAAGTCTAAAAGGGCCAGGGTTTCCCACTGCATCCTGGATCATTTCCAGTCATCCTGATGAATATCTGGCCACTGAATCCAGATGGCTCTGGAAGATAAAGTGGTGCTGGTGACCTTGAACAGCCTCCCCTCACTCGAATCAAAGTCAACTTCAAATCATGTGATCATCTACCCCATGTCATATTCCTCTTTGAAAATGAAGGAGAAGGGGACAGAGCCAAGATGGTGGTGTAGAAGCAGCAAGGATCAGCAGCTCCCACACAGCCACCTTAAATACATATAAAATAACAAATTTTAGACCTCCAAAATCCACAAAACTACAGAAAACACATCTCTCGCTGAAGGCAGTTCAGCAGGAAGGACCCATAGCAACAGGTTGGGAGCTGAGGCCAGACCAGCCCCAAACCACGGCCTGGCCACAAGATGTTGGGGAGAAGCCGCAGCCACAGCCAGAGCCACTCTATGGCTAAAGGCTAAAATGTTAATCTGAACGAATTCAAGAGTGACAGAACACACTGAGAGACTGAGCAAAGAGGATTCCCTGCCCAGGAAAGTGCCTACTCAGGTAGAACGCTGAGCACAAGGAAGCCACGCCAATGTGGAGCAGAGAGCAGAGAAGAGTGGACCGAGAAAAAGCCCCAGCTAGGCATCCAGAAGACTCACCCAACCTGAGCAGTTGGAAGCCATCTCACCAGAGGACAGAGGATCACTGAACCAGGTAGGAAAAAAAATGGGGCCCACAGTGGGGCAACAAGTTCGGTGGGGCAATCTGGATGTTTAAACTTATACACCCATACTGCCAGAAGGCAAGATGGAGGAATAAAGTTTATTGGCTCCTCTAAATCCCTCCCAAACCAAGAAAAGTCTGGAATTAAATCTTCTAATCAGAGTAAAATCTTGAATCAGCAGAAACAGCCCAAGAGACAGCTGATGAAAGGGGAAAGAAGACAATACAGAGTCTATGCCCAGTAGGGTAGAGCCAGCAAGCCCTACCAAGAAAAGCCAATTTAGCACCACCTGTCTGATCAGCAAACAACAGCTCTGCCTCAGGCCTTCAGCTGTAGCCAGCTCTGAACCTGCTTAAACCATAGCTCAGGGACACAGGCTCTGAAACCTAAAGGAGCTGTACCGCCCGACCCCAACGATTTACTCTGTAAGCCTCAGGGTAACTCAGGGGAATCACTGAGAGTCTTGGTATTGTCCTCAGGATACACACTCAGAGCTTACAGCTACCAAGCCCCTACCTCCCAACCTGAGAACCCTAACACTCCAGCATCCCAGACTTGGATATCCACTCCAAATTCCATGACATAGGCACTCACAACGGGGAAGAAGGAAACTATAAAGGCTAGGACCATCAAATCTTTTTATAGTGAGCAGGAAAAAACAAATTCAGAAGACAACGGGGACTCTATATCCACACTGGAGACCACAGAAGGAAAGTCAATTTGGTATGAAGCCCAAAGAGCCTTCTTGGAGGATCTCAAAACAGATTTTAAAAATGAAATTAGAGAAGTAGGAGATAAATTCAAATCTACAGTGTCCAAACTGGAAAAAAAATCTCACTGAAGAAATCAAATCTTTGAAAAGCAAAATTGGAGAACCAGGACAGGAGGTCCAAAATCTAACCAGAGAAAATGCCTCCCTAAAAATGAAAAATGAAAATAAGGATAAGGAACTCCAAAAACTAGCTGAGGAAAATAACTCACTAAAAATTAGAATCAGACAAAATGAACCTAAGGAAGCTATAATGCAACAAAAGTCAATCAAAAAAAAACATAAAGCTTGAAAAATTGGAAGAAATTGCAAAATATCTCACTCAAAAAACAACTGACCTGGAAAACAGATCCAGGAGAGGTAACCTAAGAATTATCAGCCTACCAGAAAATCATGATGAAAAAACCAGCACCCTCCAAGAGACTGTTAAAGAGAACTGTCCTGAGGTCCTAGAATCAGAGGGAGAAATGGTTATTGAAAGGATCCATCAATCCCCTCTTGAAAGAGATCAAAACTTGAAAACTCCAAGAAATATTGCAGCCAAACTTCAGAGCTACAAAGTCAAGGAGAAAATACTGAATGCAGCCAAAATTAAGCAATTCAAATATTGTGGAACTACAGTCAGGATTACCCAGGATTTGGCAGCTGCCACATTAAAAGATTGGAGGAAATGGAATGCCATTTTTTTTTGTAAAGCAAAAGAGCTAGAAGTGCAACCAAGGATGAAGTACCTGAAAAGACTGACCATAGTCTTTCAGGCAAAAAGATGGTCATTTAATGAAATAAGGACTTCCAGCCTTTCCTTATGAAAAATCCTGATCAATGGAAAATTTGATCTTCACTTACAAGATGCAAGAAAGACATAAAAAAGTAATCAAGGAAAACATACACTCACACATACATATACATGCACACATACCCACACATGTACATAACTTGGGAATCAATAAGAGAAAACTGTTTACATTCCTTTATGCGAATCAGATACCTGTCAATACTGAAATTTGTATAAATACTGTGACGCTTGAGGCGGATGTACACAGAAAGAGGGTGTGGGTAGAAGCAGACTAATCTGAATATTAAAAAAAACATCTTAAGGGGAAGAAAGGGATTGTAAGGGGAGAGGAGGAAAGGTAGAGGTAGAAGATGGTAGACTGTGCCACAGGAAGAGGCATAAAAACCCTACTGGAGTGGAGGGGTGGTATGGAGGGGCATGAGTGTCATATGATTGTTACTCTCGTTGGTTCTGATTTAAAGAGGGATCAATACAAATGGCTAAGTTTAGATTCTAACATGAAAAGACACAAAAATTCATAATAATAATAGAAGGAAAAGAGGGAGGCAGAGGAGCAATGTATAAAATGTACTAACATCGGTTTGGGTTCAACAAGAGAATAACATACTCTGTTAAGAATAAAAATTTATTGTACCCTAAAGGCAGTAGGAGGGATAAGAGGGGATGGGTGTAAGAAGGGGAGCATATTGAGGGGGGAGGGGAAGAGTAGCAAAGGGGAAAGGTAGTAAAGAGGGGGGGATCACAGGGAGGGAATACCGAGGGAGGTGGTGGTCAAA
>CM053602.1:56610840-56630271 GCA_028646575.1 Pseudocheirus occidentalis | reverse complement strand
TATGGAGAGCAACTTGAAATGATGCCCAAAGGGCTATAAAACTCTCTATAGACTTTGATACAATAATATCACTAATAGATCTGCATTCCAAAGGGATCAATAAAAAACCAAAAGGGACATATATGTCTAAAAGCAGATATTTTGTTATAGCAAAGGGTTGGAAATTTATAGCCATCAATTGGAAAATGGATCAATAAGTTGTGGTATATAATTGTAATGTAATCCTGATATACGAAATGACAAGCAGGGTTCTTTTTTGTATTTTTTAAAATTTATTGACTTGTTTATTTATTTTTAGTTTACAATATTCACTTACAGAATCACTTGACTTTCAGATTTTCTCCCCTCCCTTCTATTCCCCTCCCCCCCGCATGGTGGTGTACAATCATGTATGGGATCTGCAAACATTTTCACATTGTACAATAGTTTGGCTGCATGCAAATATTGTAACCAATGGAGAGAATAATGGGAATAGAAAAAAAAGAAACAAAACCAAATATGGAAAAGAACAATAGCATGTGTTGCTTCAGTCTCCATTTAAACGCTGGTCTTTCTAGATCTTTATTTGAGCATAGGTATCTCCTTCCATTCTGAGACTTGTAGAGTTGTCTTTTAACCGTGCGTTGCTGAGAAGAGTGCAGTTTATCAAGGATGGTCATCACACATATGATGAGTCTGTGACTGTGTACAAATTTTTCCTAGTTCTGCTCTTCTCACTTAGCATCAATTCGTATAAGCCTCTCCAGGTAAATATGAAGTCCATCTCCATCCCATTTCTTATACCACAATAATATTCCCTTATATTCATATGCCATAACTTGTTCAGCCATTCCCCAATTGATGGGCATCCCTTAAATTTTCAGTTTTTTTCCACCACAAGGAGAGTTGCAATAAATATTTTTGTACATATGGGTCCTTTTCCCACTTCTATGATCTCTTTGGGATACAATCCCAAAAGTGGTATTACTGGGTCAAAAGGTATGCAATTATTTACAGCCCTTTCGGCATAGTTCCAGATTGACCTCCAGAATGGTTGTATCACTTCACAGCTCCACCAACAATGCATTAGAGTTCCAATTTTTCCACATCCTCTCCAGCACTTGTCTTTTTTGTGTTTTGTCATCTTAGTAAATCTGACTGGTGAGATGTGGCTTTCTGGTAGGCCGATAATTCTTAGGTTATCTCTCCTGGATCTGTTTTCCAGGTCAGTTGTTTTTTAAGTGAGATATTTTGTACTTTCTTCTGATTTTTCAATCTTTATATTTTGTTTGACTGACTCTGGTTGCATCATAGAGTCCTTAGATTCAATTTGTCTGATTTCAATTTTTAGTGAATTAATTTCCTCAATTAGTTTTTGGAGTTCCTATTCTATGTGTTCATTTTTCATTTTTAGGGAAGTATTTTCTCCAGTTAGATTTTGAACCCCCTGTCCTAGTTCTCCAATTTTGCTTTTTAAAGATTTGTTTTCTTCAGTGAGATTTTTTTTCCAATTTGGCCACTGTAGATTTAAATTTATCTCCTACCTCTCTTATTTCATTTTTAAAATCTCTTTTGAGATCCTCCAAGAAGGCTCTTTGGGCTTGAGACCAATTCACATTTCCTTCTGTGGTCTCCAGTGTGAATATATAGTCCCTGTTGCCTTCTGAATTTGTTTGTTCTTGCTCATTATAAAAAGATTTGATCGTCCTATCCTTTACAGTTTCCTTCTTCCCCATTGTGAGTGCCTATGTCTTGGATTTTTAGAGTGCATATCCACTTCTGGGGTGTCGGAATACTGAGGTTCTCAGGCTGGGAGGTAGGGGTTTGGTAGCTGTAGGTTCCAAGTGTGTAGCCTGAGGCCACTCTCAATGATTCCCCTGAATTACCCTGAGGCTTACAGAGTAACCTATGGGGGTGGGGTGGTCTGGCTTCTTCAGGTTTCTGAGTCTGTATCTCTGAGCTCAGGCAGGCTCAGAGCAGGCTACAGCTGAGGGCCAGAGCCAGAGCTGCTGTTTGCTGATTGGCCTGGTGGCACTAAAGTCCACCTAGGCTTTTCTTATTAGGCCTTGCTGGCTTCACCCTCCTGGGCTTAGACTCTGTACTGTCTTCTTTTCCCTTTCCTCAGCCACGCCCAATCCTGAGGCTGTTTCCACTACTTGAAGGTTTTACTCAGGGTGGGGTATATTACTCCGGACTTTTCTGAGTCAGGGAGGGGGGAATCAAAGCAACTAAATTTTATTGTTCCATCTTGGCTTCTGGAAGTATGGGTGCATAATTTTTAACATCCAGGTTGCCCAAGGAAATGCTGATTACCTGCTATGGGCCCCCGAATTTTTCCTACCCGGTTTGATGATACTCTGTCCTGTGGTGAGATGGCCAGGCTGGGTGAGTCTGCTGGCCGGCTGGGGCTTCTTCTCCATCTGCTGTAATCTCCTCTCAGATCCACACATATGAGGCTCTCGTGTGCTCCAAGTTCTCCTTTCCCAGACAAGAGTAGGCACTTTCCTGGGCTGGGAATCTGCCACACTCAGTCTCAAAATGGGTTCTGTCACTCTTAAATTCATTCAAATTCAATTTTTAGCCATTAGTGACAGGATTGTTGGAGGATCGTGGAAAGTTTACTGCTTCCTTTCTGCCATCTTAGATCTGACCCCCTAGTAGGATTCTTTCAGAAAAGTCTGGAAAGATTGAAATGAATTAATAATGCAAAGTGAACTGAACAGAACCAGGAGGAATTCACACACAGAAACAGCAATATCCTATGATGAACTGGGAATGAGTTAGCTAATGCCAGCAATATAATAATCATTGAATGGGCATTGCCTCAGTCAAAATTAGACCTGGGATATATGGAAATGTTTTACACAGATTGAACATGCATAACTGTAAGGCTAGGAATTCCCCTGGTTGGGGAAGCCTGTACCTCCCCCATAAGTTTTCGGTGTTCTTTTTGATAACAAAGGAATAGGCCACGGATATCTAATTTGATTACAAGTAGTAGTTTCATCAATCATTATGAATACTTACAAATTGGGGCTAATCTTCAGTTTGGAATGGCAGCAAGACAGTTAAGGGGATTCCCACAAAAGACCCCAAAATCTCCATGGAAACTATGCAAAATAGACCAAGGAAGGAGGAGCTAGTGAAGGCATCATTTCTGATTGGTAGGTATTTTGGGTCTCTTGCTTAGTAATGGGCTTGGGCTTTAAACCAATGTTATGCCCAAATATAAATTTGTGTATCAATTATGTACTGGTCACAATATTCACATTATTGCTTTCATCAATCATTGTATTTTATATTATAAATGAGTTATGATTTTTAACAAGTTACCATATTCAGGCTTCCACCTTTCAGAGACTTCAAGTTTTCATGGCTTTACACTTTTATTGTATTTTTGGGCTTTGCAACAAACAAGCCACCACAGTCCACCATTGCAAAGCTACCTAAACATTCTTTCCACATACCTTCATTAAGGTCCCTGTGGCAGTTCTATACTAGGTGTCTTAGGGCCTTTTGGGTATAGTCATAATGGTCCCACTTGTAAGCATAAACTCAAGAAGTAATAAAAACACAGATAGGAAAACAACATGACGAATGAAAAAATTATCGCAGTTGTTATAATTTGCTTCCATCCCACCCCCATGGAGTTGAAGGAAGAACCAATGGCATTTGGAGATTAATGGGAGAGATAAATTTCTGAACTTAGTACAGGGTAGTTGAGTTTCTGAACTGGGTTCAGATACACATAAAAATGGCATAGGCAGTATGACAACATTCTGATATTGACAGAGAATAGAATCAGTGACAGATGTGGATCAAAACAATTTGCTTTTCTCAATATTCCCCTTTTTCTGAAACTACTCCCAACATCCTTTTAATTAACAGTTTTCCTCTGGGAATCCAGACGTACCATGTAGTTGTCTGCCCTCTGGAACATCTTTCCTTGGGGCAACGTGGAAAATATCTTGTCCTCAGGATTAACTCTTCAGTAGAATTGTTCGTCTGTTTCCAAGTTTCTTGTAGAAATTCCCTAGATGTTCCTGCTAAAATCTTTTGAAAAACAGATCTCAACACAATTTAGCAAAACTTCTCAAATTTTACTTCTCCAGTAACTAGGTCACATTGTAAAAAGCAGTTGAAACCTTTAAAGTCCTGGTCTTAAAAGAGACCGTCAAAGTAGGAACCCAGAAGTTGCCTGAAGCTTCAAAAATTTAGGTTTTTACTTGTCTAAGGAAAATCATTTACATTTGAGGTACAGGATTGAATGACCTTGTTGCTTTCTCAAAAGTTTCCACTCTGATTCCAGTTCCTTTTGGATCATGGATGCTATTCAGGACTCAATCCTATACAAGAAAATTTAAGAGGCAACATCCTTACAGTAAGAACCTTTCTGCTCCTGTGTTCAACAGTTAAAAAATTAATTTACTTATAAGTAGTTGACCTTACTCCCATAAAAACTAAAGACTTGGGAGAATATTTAAATAGTTAATTCCAAAACAGTGCATATCAAAAGTTGTTTATAATAAACCGTGTTTATACCACGGTAATAATAAACTTGAATGAAATTGACTTTTTCAATAATATAAGATAAAGGAGTTACATCCCTTTAACAAAATAGATTGCACTGAAATTCCTTTCCCCCAAATAAACTGAAGATGTTTCTGATTTCCACCTGCAAATTAATAAATCCACGCATTTTTGCATACATTTTATCTTTGCATAATTATTCTCATATTATTCAGTAAGGATGAGCTATATCAGGTTCAATCATGGCAAAACAACATGAATTAGAACAGGAGAGAGGGGCCTCTCCAGAGTAAGTGGCAGTCCAGAGGAAGAGTAAATCACTGGGTGGCCAAACAGAGGCATTAGTACCAGCCCATTTTCTAGGCTTCCTGTCACTTTCCCTTATTTTGTAAACTTTCAAGTTTATATGGCTTTTCCGTTTTTATTGTATTTATGGCTTTTCCACAATCAGAACACCACAATCCACCACTGAAAATCTTCCACATATTCTTTCCACATATCTTCTGTAAGGGCCCTGGAGGTTCTCTATACTAGAAGGTTTAGAGACTTTTGAGGTATAGTCAGAATGGTCCCATTTGTAAGCATAAACCCAAGAAGTAATATAATCACAGATAGGAAAACAACATGAACAAGGAGAAAATTATCACAGTTGTTACCATTTTCTTCCATCCCACATCTGTGGAGGGGAAGGAACAACCAATCGCATTTGGATATAAATGGGATGGCTGAATTTCTGAACTTAGATCCTAAGTTCTAACTTAGACTAAGTTCTAAACCTAGCACCATCTTGACTTAATCTTTCACATGACTAAGCAGACAGGCTGATGAGAAGCCTGAGTGTTAATTTACCTAATTGCTTGGAATATTGAATGATTACACATTTAGATGGAAAACAACAATCTCTCAAATACTTGTTTTGTGCTTGTATCTTTTCTAACCACTTGCACTGATTTTAGGAATTTCTTACAAAATAAAAAAAAGTAGGGATATGATTATAACAGCAACAAACTAGTCCTTCAGGTTTAAGCCTACAGGTACACAGATGACAGGATAAAGCACCCTCAAGTGTCTTTGAATTCAGGTCAGAGTCACAGTTTAACAAGCAATCATGTAGGAAGTATTCTACCTCAACCCCAGACTCAGGAAGAGCTGGGTGGCTGGGTGGTAAACATTCCTGTTCAAAGGAACACAATGAGGAAACTGAGACAGAAATATGTCCCTCTTAGGTTGATGCCAAGGTTGTCCCCTCAGCTTTTTCCTAGATGCAGACCTCTGCCTGTAACCCTTCAGAATTACATTCCCTCTGAGTAGCATGTGGATTTCCTTGTAAATGGTGGATTACTGATTTGATGATTTATTAGACAACTCTCCTTAAATTCATAACTCAAAATAAAATCAGTTATGTACACAAGAGCTTTAAATTCAAACGACAAATTTCACAAATCACAAGTTAAAGCTAGATAAACTTATTTTATTTTTTGTTTTATTTTTTTAAGAGGGGGGAAGGCAGGGCAATTAGGATTCAGTGACTTGCGGCTAGTAAGTGTCAAGTGTCTGAGCCCACATTTGAATTCAGGTCTTCATAACTCCAGGTCCAGTGCTCTATTCACTGTGCCATCTAGTTGCCCCCTAGATACAATTATCTTTACTCTTATGGTGCTGCAATAAGAAAAAAATTAACAAGGCCTCACATACATAGCAGATTTCACTTAAGATCTTTCATTGGTTTTTGTTTTGTCTAAAACTTAAATTTATCCTGGTGTACAAACCAATCTTTAGAAATCATTTTTATATTATGTATTAAGTTAAATATCCTCAGTAAGCCAAGTTCATATGTCAGGAACTCTATAAACCAATCAAAATCTTTTCCCAGGGTTGATGACCTTACCCACACAGATGATTTCCAGGAACCTGGAAAGTTTTCAAAATAAGGGAAACTGACAGGAACCCCAAAAAAGGGCTGATCCTAATGCCCCTGCATGCCCAGTGTATGATATATTCTTCCACTGGACTGACAAATATTTTGGAAATCTGCTATTTTCTGTGCTAATTCAGTTTGTTTTCCCCTAATTGAATCTCCCCTGTTTCTCTCTATGGCAACCCACTAACCAGGATGTCTTTCAGGGTTCCTATGTAGCATTCTGGATTCTGTATGGTATCTACCAGAGCTGACAAGGTTTATTTTTTGCAGCCCAGAATATGGTTACTGACACATGGAGCATCCATTCACCTACTAGAGCCCTACGTTGAAGGTGACCTTGTCTGTCTTCCTAGGGGAAGGGTGTGTTGTTTATTCATCCCATGTACACTTAGAGATGCTGTGAGCTGTGCTATTTGATACCAGCACCACACCACATGCAAGGTGCAGACTAACCCTGCTGCACACCCTCATATCCCAAGGAAGACTGCTCTGAATGGCAGAAACAATCCTTATAGAGCTTTCCCTTCATCCCCTCCTTTCCACACACAGTAATCAATCACCAGTTTGAGGTTTTAATATTAAAACAATAATCCTAAATAACTTAGTTAACAATGTACAGCCTTGCTGAGTTGTGGTGAGCCATTAGGCCTGATCCAGGACTCAGATAAGGAACCTTAATTTTGTACTCCAATTACTCTCAAGGAGATGCATCTTGCAAAGGCTGGCTCCCCAAAAGAAACATCGGGAGGGCACTTGAAAGGACTTCTGTCTGATATCCTGACATCAAAACCTTTACCACCAAACTTCAGGCACAAAAAAAGGACATGTTCCTTATCACACTTTGCTAAAGACTATTGTAAGTCAAAATACTTGATTACATATATCCTTCTTTATGCAGATATCTTTGAGACTGGTTTCTATGCAAATGTCTTTGAGATTGTGGCTTGCTCTCTGGGAGCAACCTTTGTCTTGTAAGATACATTTTTATAACAGAAAACTGACCTTCCCCATGACTTCCTGGGTACTAGATAACAAGCCTTGTCATATCCAAGCTGCTGCCCTGATATGGCGGTAATAATATTTTATGATATGATTGAGATAAGGATACTTGAATCATTGTCATTTGGATCTTTAAAAACTTTTTCTGAGTATCAATAAACGGAGTCCATGGTTCTTCCTTCAACTACCCACATCACGTGGTCCTATTTTTTGTTAACATCTTGGATCATGCTTAATGCTGGAAATTAAGCTAGCTTCCAAATCTAAGTGACAGCCAAATTGTTTTAGCTATAACTTCCTCATAATTACAGGAAAAACTTGGAATTGCCAGATCTCCAAATGGCAGTTACAAAGCATTATAAGAGGGTGAGCAGAGGCTGATAAAATAACATAACTGGTTTTTAAGCAATTATTCCACTTTTAGTTAACTTCAGTTGATACTTTAATATCATCCAGATGATGAAAATTTGTTTGACACACCTGATACAAAAATTTACCAGTCTGAAGCATTCTTGTGTATTTCAGCCACCTTAGTATCTCTGCAGGGTATGTTACCCTTTTTGCCCCACGATACCACCACAACTGCTTCAAAATATCCTCCCCAACCAGAATATCATTATGTTCTAATCCTAACCCAGTCTTATGTCACTCCAACTATCAGCTACCACCATGCCTACACTGATGTTGAGGAAAGCTGGAGAAAGAGAAAGTGAAATGGGAAAAAATAGACATTCAAGGATACAGAAGACTTTCAAGCATTCCTGATGAAAAGATCAGAGATGAACAGAAAATTTGACTTTCAAATACAAGATTCAAGAGAAGCACAAAAAGGTAAACAGGAAAGGGAAATGAAAAGGGATTTAATAAGATTGAATTGTTTACATTTCTACATGTGAAGATAATACTGGCAACTCATAAGACATATTTCATTAATAGGATAGTTAGGAGTAGATAGAGGAAAAAAGCGTGAGTTGAATATGAAGAGATACTATCTAAAAATAAGGTCAGGGGGTGAGAGAATAATGTACTGTACTGGAAAAAAGAGAAGAGATGTAGAATAAGGTAAATATCCTCTTATGACAACGGCAAGAAAAAGATTTTACAATGGAGAGGGCGACGTTAGGAGGAATGAGTGAGTCTTCCTCTCTTCAGAATTGACTTAATGAAGGAATCACATACACCCTCAACTTGATAGAGAAATCTATCTTCCCCTACAGGAAAGTAAGAGGGAGAGGGGCTAAGAGAAGGGAGGAGGATGTGATAGAAAGGATAGTAAATTTGGGGAGGGGGTAGTCAGAAGCAAAATATTTTTGAGGTGGAATAGGATGAAAAGGAAAAAGAGAGAAGAATAAATGGGAGAGGTCGGAAATAAGACGGAGGGAAATACAGTAACCAATATGAATTGTGAAAAATTTTGAAGTTTCTCTTATAAAGGCCTCATTTCTCAAACATATAAAGAACTGAGTCAAATTAATGAAAATAAGAGCCATTCTCCAGGTGACAAATGATCAGAAGATGTGAACAGTTTTCAGATGAAGTCATCAATCTGTAGACATATGAAAAATAGTCTAAATCACTACTGAGGGGAGAAATGCAAAGTAAAACATTGTGAGGTACAACATCACATATATTAGATTGGCTAATAAGACAGAAAAGGAAAATGCCAAATGTGGGAGGAGATGTGGGGAAAGAGTGACATTAATTAATACACTCTGAGTGGAGTTGTGGATGAATTTAACCATTCTGTAGTAAAATTTGGAGCTATACTCAGACATGTTCCTTATCATGCTATGCTAACTATACTCAGAGGGCTATAAAACCATCCATACTGTTTGACCGAGCAATACCACTAATAGATCTGTATCCCAAAAGACATTTGTAAAAAAGGAAAAGGAGGGGCAGTTAGGAGCCACAGTGAATAGAACATTGGCCCTGGACTCAGGAGAGCTTGAGTTCAAATCCTGCCTCAGACACTGAACAGTTAATATCTGTGAGACCTTGTGCAAGTCATTAACCACAATTGCCCAGCCTTTTCCACTCCAAAAGCAAAAAAGGAAACAAGGAAAGGGACTTACATGTACAAAAATATTTATGGCAGCTCTTTTCTGGTGGCAAAGAACTGGAAACTGAGAAGATGAGCATCATCTGGGGCAATGGTGATTAATTTGTGGTATATGACTGTGATAGAATGCAATAATGCTATAAGAAATGATGATAAGGATGGTCTCAGATAAACCTAGAAAGATTTATATGAAATAATAGAAAGTTAAATGCTTAATGCCAGGAAAACATGGCATCTGAGAGAATGGTCAGAGTTCTATTATAAGATAATCAGGTACAAACACTTTAGCTGTTCTCAGCGATATAAAGATGTAAGACAACTCTGAAGTACTTATCATGAAAAAAGTTACCCGTCCACAGAAAAAGTACTGATGGTGTCTGAATACAGATCAGAGCAAAGAATTTTTTCAACTCTGTTTTTCTTGAGGGTTTATTTTGGTCTGTGTTTTCTTTTAAAATATAACTAATATAGAAATATTTTTGCAGGATCATACAAGTATAACCTGTATCAAATAGCATGCCTGCTCAATGGGTGATTGGGAAGTAAAGGGTTGTGATTGAGAGAGAGAAGGGGAGAGAACTTTAAACTCAAAATTTTAAAGAGGAGTGTTAAAAATTGTTTCTACATATCATTGAGGAAAAAAATAAAGTTCTACATACTCTTTCCATAATGGGAACTTACTCAAGGATGTGGAAAAGAGCAGGAGGGGTCTGCAACCCCATGGAAGAGGGGTTGGCCTGTGGTTCAAGGACACATGGGGTTAGGCACAGAGAAACAAGAGCAAGAGGAGGAACACATGCCTGGAGAGGCCAGCTACACGGCTGCCTGGCTGGAAGTGAAAGGAACATGCCAGCAGGCAGACACATAGGGCCAGACAGAGAAGCATGCAGGAGACAATAGGGGATACATGGTGGTGACGAGGGACACACACACAGTACTGCACCGTGGATGGACAAAATACCAAAATGCAGGGACCAAATTCTCCGAAGGGTGGGTAGCCTGAAATCAAAGTCTCCTCTCTCAGCACTGGAGGTCCCAAGCCAAGGCCAGATCAAGAAATGGTGGTAGCTTTTTCTCTGCAGGTCTGTCCTTCTGCTTTCACATGGACGATTTCTTAACCATTTCTTTGAGGGTATAGGGGGAGTGATTGGATGGGTGGTTGGAAGCCAGAGAGCACCAAGCTGAGGGGCGGAAGCAGAAAGAGATCCCAATACATTTTAGTAAAGCTTAAATGGGTGGCTTTTTTTTGGAAATGAAGAATTATTCCTCACATAAAGTCCAATTTGTATATTGTGAAATTACATAAAGCAACATCTAGTCTATATGCCTTTCTATTGCCATTCACTTTTATCCAGAGGTCTTTAACATCTAAGTTTGTTGAAAGTCTGTGACTCCTACCTTCTTTCTTAATCATTTTATGATTAGGTTTCTCTAGTTATCAGAAGGAAAATGAGGTCCCCCACTACCGTCCATTCCTTCCTGTAATTCATTTAACTTTTCCTCCTAGAATATAAATGCTATGCTATGCCATTTCCCAAATATATTTGTTCATTGTATGTAGTTTACATGCCTACCCCTTTTGATAGGGGTATATCTGCTTTTGCTTTGTCTGGTATCATGATTGCTACGCCTCCATTTTTTACTTCAGCTGAGGTAGAACAGGTCCTGTTCTAGCCCCCTACTTGAATTCTGGTTCCCTCTTCATTTCAAATGAGTTTCTCATAAGCAAGTAAAGATATTGCTGGATACTGGTTTCTAAGCCATTTTGCTACCCACATTTTTTTCCGAGTAAGTACTTTCCATTCACACAGGCAGGATTACTAACTATGTATTTCCCTCCATCCAATTTTCTTCTGTTTCTCCTCCTCTCTCCTTATTGTATCCACAATCTAAGTTTGGTTTTGAATATAACCACTATATTCTTTTATTGGCCCACCCTTTTATAAATACTTTTTCTTTCTCTTTTCCCATTCTATTACTTACCTCTCTGGTAAGATAATTTTTATGACCAATTGAGAAAGTATATATAGCCAGAAACAGAAATAATGATAAACATATTTTCCCTTTTTGAACCAATTTCGATGTTGACTTATGTTCAAGCATTAGTCACTCATTGTTCCATTTTCCACTCCAGTGTAGAAGCTTTTCCTCCCACATTCTTTTATGTAAGATCACTCCCCCCCATTTTTTCTCTTCCTCTTGCCTTCTCCCAGGACATCCTTATTTCTCCCCTATTGGTGTTATTTACATCATCCCAACATAAGTGGCTCACTTCCTAACACCCTTTCAATATAGAATCCTCCTACCTGCTCTGATAATGATAAAATGCTTAGCAGACAGGTGTTTCATCTTCCCTTATAGAAAAGTACAGAGTTTAACTTCATTGAGTTGCTTATGATTTCTCTTTCATATTTACCTTTTAATGCTTCTTTTGAGTCTTGTATTAGAACGTCATATTTTCTCTTCAGCTGTGGTCTTTTCATCAGGAATGCTTCAAAGGCATCTATTTCATTAAATATTCTCTTTTTTGTTCTCTCAATGTGCTTCCCCAGAGAGGAAGTTTGTAGTAAGTGGAATGTTCTCAGAATATGTGTCACCAGCCATAAGTATCTCATTCACTGAATGTTCAGAGGCTAGATGTGCTTCCCCAGAAAGTAAGCCTGTAGTACCTGGAATGTTCCCAGACAGACTGTCTCCTTTCACAAGTATATTTTCCTCTGAGTCTTCAGAGAGTAGATGTGCTTCCTCAGAAAGCAAGCCTGTAGTAAGTAGAATATTCTCAGAACATATGTCTCCACCCATAAGTATTTCATCCACTGAATGTTCAGAGGCTAGATGCGCTTCCCCAGAAAGTAAGCCTATAGTAACAGGAATTTTGCCAGAAAGGGTATCTCCGAACACAACTATCTTTTTCTCTGAGTGTTCAGAGAGTAAGCCTGTAGTAAGTAGAATGTTCTCAGAGAGTGTCTTCAACCACAAATGTCTTGTCTGATGAATGTTCTGAGGCTAGATGTGCTTCCCCAGAGAGTAAGCTTATACTAACAGGAATGTTGCCAGAAAAGGTGTCTCCCACCACAATTATCTTTTCCTCCGAGTCTTCTGAAGGTAGATATGTTTCCACAGAGAGTAAGCTTGTATCTGTGGAGAGGGAGGAAGGGGAAAGAAACGGGCCTTAGAGGTTCAGAGGGATTCCTTCCATCTCTGCAGCCTCAGGATCAGGGCTTGGCTTGAGACCTCCAGTGCTTAGAGAGGAGACTTTTGTCTGCTCTGCACGTTTATCCTTTTGTCTGGCATCCAAGTGTCTATCTTCTGTCCATCCATGCTAGGGTACCATGTGTCTTTCTTCATCCATCTGTCCCAAGTATTCTCTGTGTGGCCATGTATGGCCTCCACATGGCTGTCTCCTGCATGTTCTTCCTCTCAGTGGTGCCCGCAACATCATGTGGCTGTCCACAACACCAGCCTGATCTCTTCCTTCTCTTACTTCTCTGTCCTCAGTCTCCATGTGTCCTGGAATTCCCTCCTGGACCTTTCCTTTCAGAGGGATTATGCCCCTTCTTCCCTCATCCCTTTTATCCAGGCATGTGGAAAAATTCACATTACTTGTATATCATTCTACTCAGAGATTTGACCAAAGGTCCACGTATGTCAAACAAGAACTGTATGTAGCTGACAAAAAATAAATAAATAATGGATGGCCTAAGTGGAAAGAAATTGGGCGGGCGTTTGATAATTCAACATGAATGAAATATGACAGATAAAATAATAAAGTGAGAATTGATGAAAATCATACAAAAAGATTATTATTATTGATTATTAATTATTAATTATTAAATTATTAATAACAATTTACCTAGATTAGATCTACAACTCACTAATTTCTTCATTCTATAGTTACAGATTAAGCTCCTCCTATATGCTGAGCACATAAAGAGACAGAGGGTCTAACGAAGCAATCAACAGTTAAGTAACTTAATTTCCTCTTGCAGAACAGCACAGTACTAGGTTCTGCAGATACGAAGACTGTTAAAGACACAGTCTTTAACCAGAAGTTTAAATTCCAATTAGACAGAAAATACATCAAAGTATATTGAGACTGAAGGCAAATGAAGGCATAGTAGGAGGCAGACTGGGAGCCAGGCCACGTGCAGCTAGAATCAAGGGAGGCTTCATGGAATAGGTGATGCTTAAACTATCTGGATGGAAGAGAGGGATGCTCTGAGTCTCAAAGACAGACTACCAGCTTCAGTTCAAGTCCTCCTTTGGAGCCTTGTTAGCAGCATGACCACAGTCAAGTCATCTAAACTCTTAGTGCCCCAGATCATTCTGTAAGATCACAGACACATTCAGATGAGCTGTAAATCTTCCGGAGGAGGCAGAAAAACCAAAGAGTTCTTGACTAGGTAGAGTCTAACATGCTCTTGTCAAAGATCACGTAACTAGTAAATACTTAAAGTTAGATTTGAACTCAGATCTTACAAACTCCAGGTCCAGTACTCTAACCACTGAAAAACCTAGATGGAAGGCTACAGAGATCCCTGAAGACCCATGACAAGCCAGTTTCCAGGAAGCTCCCTTGAGGCCAGGGAAGGATAAGGAAAGAGCTCGTTCTCAGTGCTGGGCAGTTTTAGAAGAGATGAATCACTTCAAAATTCACTACCCTTTCTGAGGAAAAACTTTTCTTTTCCTCCCTGAGTTAGGAACTACCCAAATAGCTTTATGTAAAGAAAATTACACAGTAAATATAAACTGTCTGTTAAGGAAAGAGCAAGAGAAACTTCAACTATCTCATGGGATACCTTAGAAGTTGTTTGGACAAGAACAAGCCAGGTGACATTTTAGTGGTTCTCTTTCTGAAGTTCAGTTTCAAAAGCTAAGGAGAAATTGTAAATATCTGAAGGATAAATCTCCTTTGAACCTTGATAATTAACAGTTCTGCTGAGCCACATAGGTTTTGTACCTCCTGCCTATGATCCAATCAGGGGCCAAGTCTTTTTTACATATTCTGGGAAGTTGGCATTTTGCTTTGGGGGTTTACTTATGGGAAGGGGCTGTTGATTCCATGGACAGGATTCTGAGTAGCTGTTTGTAAAGAGACCCTCCACTACTCAGAGGTTTGTGCTCTCCTGATCCGGTGGTACATATAGGTGGTTGTATTACTTTTTTTAGACATTAGGAGCCGTGTCTGTTGAATCTCTGTGTTATGTTCTCCATATTTTCTCCACATTCAGCAGGCTGGCCTTTTCCCTGAACTAGTGAATGTAATTAAATTAAGACTGTCTATTCCTTTCAAAACAGATCAAAGAATCTATGCTAGTAGGCCATCCTGGGTGTGATAGGGTACTTGCCAATACACGTAGTCACAGCCCACACTCACTTGACTCCAGAACTGTTGTATTGTGGGACTTTGTGTTTCTCATGGGAAACCACTGTTTCCCATGACTGTTTATAATCTACCTTTCCCTTCCTTCCCTATTTGTGATTTAAGCACATAACCTGTGATTTTACTTCAGCTAATAGAACATTCATCAATCTGGAAGTGATTAATTAAACTGCTTGATTACTGGTGCTCCTGTCACTAGGTCTGCTTTGTGGGGCTTTGAGCATTCTGAGGTGAGAGAGTGGCTCAGCGAAAATCCTCTTAACAAAAGTAAGTTGGAACTATGTAAAGAAGGAAAGAAAATTGTCCAAAGTCTTTAAAACAAAACTGCATTATACCTCCAATGATGTCATTAAGAAGGATCTCCATATATTTCAAAACGCTTACAGTAGCACTTTTTTTGACAGCTATCAACTAGAAATACAGCTCAGCAACTGGGAAATATCAAGTGTGACATGGAATATAAAAGGCATGGAATACTGCTCCCGCACAGTGAGAAATGATGTGTCTGAGTACAGAGAAGAGTGGAAATGTCTTCATGAATTGATACAAAGTGAATTAAGCAGAGCCAAGAAAACTATGTGTGTGTGTGTGTGTGTGTGTGTGTGTGTGTAGGTATGTATGTATGCTCGTATTTATGTATGAATGTATATCACCATTACCCTACCACGTCTAGGAGGTGAGAGGTCCACAGGTTTCACACATTGCACACCTTTTCCCAATGCATCAGTCAGCTCGGCTAGCTTTTTTTCCTCCCTAAAACAAGAAATATGATTTCTTACAAGACACGGATCTCAAGGATTGGGAGAGTGAGGGATACACAGGAAAGCCTAGTGATGTAAGAAACAGAAAACATCAATAAAACATTTAAAAGAGGTTATGTATCTCAAGGGAAATGAGGGGCAAGGAGGAACGAAAGGGTTTTGGGTTTAGTGATTATCAGCAGCAAATCCAAAGCCAGTTGCAAATCTGTAATTATGGAAATAATTGTTGCTGGTTCATCCTGTATGACATTTTCTGACCCCATTTCTGGTTTCCTTGGCCAAGATACTGGAATGGTTTGCCATTTCCTTCTGCAGCTCATTTGATAGATGAGGAACTAAGGGAAACAGAGTTTAGTGAAATGCTGGTGGTCACAGAGCTACCAAGTATCTGAGGCCAGATTCGAACTCAAGGAGATGGTCTTCCTGACTTTAGGCACTAGAAAATATTAGCTGATCTGAAAACAATTTCAGTTTGTAAAACATTGAATGAGAGATCCTTGGAAAAGCTTAGATAAGCAATGAAGAGAAGAAAATAAATAAAATAAAATAGTTTTTAATAAATCCAAAGACACCAGTAGGAAAAGAGGGACAGGAGTGTATGATTAAGCACCAAAAACAAAAGCAAAACAACAACAACAACAAAACAGGTTGGATAAGGGAAAGGTAATTTGCCTGATATTTGCTAGGTCATCACCACCTCTCCCCACTTCTCAAATTAAACTACAAATGTACACATGAATTACACCGAAAGAGGAGTCAACAGCAAATTAGAGGACCAAGCAGGAAATCACTTTTCACATGGATGGATGAGGAGGAGGTTAAGGGAGAAGAAGCAATGGAGAAGATCACGGGAAATAAAATGAATGATTCTCCTTCCATGAAGATGACATGTTTTTTTTTCCACAAACACAGTGAATACAGTTAAGATGAGAAGGGTAACAGTTAAGTGAGGAACAGCATCTCTGCCATAAAATTCTCTAAAGACTTTTGTATATGCAAGAGAGAGAAGGAACTGATTTCAGTTTTCCAGATGAAGAGCCATTCTCCAGTAGGTCAGAGGAACAGGAAGGTTTCCAAGGAAAAAATCCAGGCTATCAAGAGCCCTGTGACAACATGTTCCAAATCCCTCATAAGGAGAGAAGTGCACATTAAAACCCCTCTCTTCTTTGAGTTTGTAAATCAAAGAGATGGACAGGTTCAGGGACAGACCTGTGTTTCTTTTCTACAATAAGGTAGATGGAAACATTTCTTTTGCCTCGTGCTGGTTGACACTAGAAGAAAAAACAAATGTGCTATTAAATTAAATGATGCCAAAAGAAAGAGATGATCAGGACAAGGGGAGGGAAAGACTTCATAGAGTGTCTCCTCTCTCTCCAGCCCCAAGGTCAAGGATGGAAGGGAGTAAAGGAGGAAGAAGGGTTGGGAATGCCCACCAGAGGAGGGGAGGGAGAAACTGTCCTCAAAGGCTTCTCCCTGCTGGTCTCCACCAAATCCACCCCGATTGAAGGCTTCACAAGACCCAGACCTCCAGACAAAGGTCTGGGAATATAGGAAGTTCCAGGCACAAGGAGCAGGCACACGCAGGATCATCGCTGAGCATATCCACCCACATCCACACATCCACACATCCAAAGAAAATCTGTCTATCTGTCTGTTTCTCTCTCTCTCTCTCTCTCTCTCTCTCTCTCTCTCTCTCTCTCTCTCTCTGTCTCTCTCTGTCTCTCTATCTCTCTGTCTCTCTGTCTCTGTCTCTCTGTCTCTCTCTCTCTCTCTCTCTCTCTCTCTCTCTCTCACACACACACACACGCACACACACACACAGAAAGGTGATCCTACCTTTATATACCATACAGGTATAAAAAAGGTATTGATATTTCCAGGACCTTCCACCCACCCTTACACACATCTTGTACAACACTAAACAAAGTCAATTGAGAAAGGGGTTTCATGAAAAGTTTGGGGGGGGAGGTAAGAGAAGAGAGGGAGAAGAAAGTGAAGGGCTGAGGCTGGAGGAGGGAGGGAACACTTACCTCACTCACAGCCACTTAGGCACTAGCAGGACCCTCAGCAATCAGTCAGTCTGGAAGGAGGGGTTAAAGAGGGGATGGCTGGGATGTTGTGTTAGTTCTTCATTCTGGAAGACCAAGATATCAGGGAGATGATGACATGACTTGCAGTTGACTTTGATTTGAGTGAGGGAGTGCTGTGCAAGGTCAAGAGCCTCACTTTCTCCTCCAGGACCATCTGAGTCCAGTAAACTGATATTCTCAGGATGTCTGGAGATGGACCAGGATGGCATCTATTAAACTAAGATCTTTTCACGTTTTCAAATTGAGTGAGAAAATGCCCATTCAGCCAATAACTCCCTTTAAGTAAATTCTCAAGTCCCCTATCCCCCTCAAAAGTCAAATTGGGACGGAAAGACCCTGAGGGTCCTCTTCAATACAGAAGTGTGGAGAGAAAGGAAAGTGGCTAATGGGCATGTAGATCTCCTGCTTTTCCCAATAGTAACTTTCTCCTACAGACAAAGAAGATTTTCACTTAATTGAAGATGCTATAGTCTTCCCTAATTCATAAATCTGACAGGTAAACAATTCTTGCTTCCCCAGATTACTTACATTATCAGCCTTTATACTGAGATTCTGCACCCATTTAGACTTGACTTTGGTCTACGCTGTTAGATGATGGTTTATGCCCAGTTTCTGCCATGTTATATACCAATTTTTCCCAGCAGTTTCTGTCAAATACTGAGTTCTTGTCCTAAAAATTGGGGTCTTTGGGCTTATCCAACAGTATATTACTATAACTCTTGACTGCTTAGTCTTTTTTATCCAATCTATTCCATTAATCCACTACTCTATTCCATAGCCAGTACCAAGCAGTTTTGATGACTGCTGCTTTATAAAAGAGATTAAAATCTAGGCTAGGCCACCTTCCCTAGCATTTCTTTTCATTGATTGCCTTGATATTCTGCATCTTTTGTTGTTCCAAATGAATTTTGTCACTTCTTTCTACTTCTATAAGTAGATTGATTGGTATGGCACTAAGTATGTAATTTAATTTAGGTAAAATTGTCATTTTTATTATTTTAGCTTGACCCAGCCATGAGCAATTGTTGTTTTTCCAATTAGGTAGATCTGACTTTATTTCTGTGAAAAGTGTTTTATAGTCATGTTCGTAAAATTACCGGGTTTGTTTTGGCTGGTAGTTTCCCAAATATTTTATAATGTCTACAGCAACTTTAAATGGAGATCCTCTTACTATCTCTTGCTATAGGGATTCATTGGAAATATATAGGAATGCTGATGAGGTATGTGGGTTTATTTTATATCCTGCAACTCTGCTAAATTCATTTATTGTTTCAGGAAGTTTTTTAATTGATTCTCTAGGGTTCTCCAAGCATATCATCATATCATCTGCAACGAGTGATAGATTATTCTCTTCTTTCCTTAATTTGATTCCTTTGATTTCTTTTTCTTCTCTAATTGGTCCTGGGGTATGCTTTCAGCAAGCCAAAGCTGGGGGACTTGCAACACCCCCCTAATAGTTCCAGCAGCTGGGAAAACTCCAGCGATTTGGAACAGCGCTTTCTCCCCTGGAAGCAGAGTTTCACACAGCTAAAAAAAAAAACAAACAACCAATTAACTGACTGGTCAACATGAGGAAAAGGAAGCAAAATAAGAACAGCAATCCTTTTTTTGTGCACAAAAGGATCAAACAAGGAACGGGAGGAAGAAAACACAGTCAGAAGTCCCACACCAAATGCTTCCAAGACACTTGAAGAATGCCTAGAAGA
>CM053602.1:56591951-56610340 GCA_028646575.1 Pseudocheirus occidentalis | reverse complement strand
AGAAAATTACAAAAATGAGGCAACATACCAACACTTGTGGGATTCAGTCAGAGCAGTAGTAGGGGAAATTTCCATCTCTACATGTTTATATCAATTAAACAGAAAAAGAACAGATCAAGTAACCAGACATAAAATATAACAAAGTAGAAAATTAACGAATAAAAAAATCTCTAAATAAGTATCAAAATAGAAATACCTATGGCAAAGATGAGATTAAGAAAAATTGTTAAAATTGAATTAATAAAGAAGAGTAATTCATAGCTTTAGGAAAATACTAATAAAACAGATAAACCATTGGGAAACTTGATTAACAAAAAGAATAAAGGAAAAAGCCAAACTAACTGTCTCATAAACAAAGGGTGCATGCATAAGCAATGAAGATGAAATTAAAGCAATGTTGAGGAGTCATTATGCCAAATCATATGCAGCAAAATTAACAATCTTCATCAAATGGATGAATCTTTACAAAGGAAGTAATATGTTTTATATTATTCATGTTACACGACATCTGGCTATACTTATGAAGTAAGTATACTTATGGCATACTTATGAAGTACCCATGTTAAGAGGAGAAATAGAACACTGAAATCACCCTGCCTTAAAATAAAAAAAGAACTGAACAAGGCATAAATGAGTTCCCTTATAAAAAATTTCCAAAACCAGATCAATTTGAAAGAGAATTCTGCTAAACATTTAAAAATAATTTCATTCTCAATACTATATAAACTATTTGAAACAACAGGCAAAGAAGGAGTCCTATCAAATTTCTTTTATGGCACAAATATGTTTTTAATACATAAACAAGGCTGTGAGAATATACATACACTGATACCTTCTTAGAAGAGCTGTGAAATGTAATAACCAGTTCAGAAAACAATTTGGAATTGCGCAAAGTAACAACAATGTTCAAAGTCTTTAAAACAAAGACCCCATTGTACCCCCCAAGGAAACTGTCAACAAGAAAAAAGTCCCCATATACTCCACAATACTTACAACACCACTTTTTGTGACAGCTATGGATTAGAAGCAAAATAGATGCTCATCACCTGGGAAAGGGATAAACAAGGCATGGAACTTGAATGTCAAAGACTACTGTAACCATGCTATAAGAAATGCTGTGTTTAATGAGTACAGAGAGTTATGGAAAGATCTTTTTAAACTGATACAACATGAATTAAGCAGAGCCAAGGAAACAGTATATACATATATGTATATATATATATATATATACACAGAGTAACTACAACAATCTAAATAGAAAGAATGACACACACAAAAATTAAAAGTACCTGTAACAAAGTGTTAAAAATCAAGTGGGGCTGAAAAGGAAACATGAGACAACACCATCACCCTACCCCATCCCGGAGGTGAGCTGTCTGTCCACAGCTGTTACAGGTTGCACAGTTTTTCCCAAATGCATTGATCAGATGGGCTTGCTTTTCTTTTCCTCTCTAAAATAAAAAAATATAGTTTGTTAGATGGCGTGGCTCTTATGGATGGGGAGAGGCAGAGTTACATGGCATACTCTGGTGATGCAAGAAACAGAAAACAGAAAAAAGTTTAAAACAAGGTCAGAGATCTCAAGGGAGGGGAAGAAGGAAAGAAAGGGGTTTGGGGTAGTGATTGTCAGTAGCAGATCCAAGCTGTACTCCAAATCAATGATTATGAAAACAATAGTTCTTGTTATCTGACTTTTCCTGACCCCATTTGGAGATTTCTTGACAAAGGTACTGGAGTGGTTTGCAATTTGCATCGCCAGTTCATTTCACAGATCAGAAACAGAGGGAAACAGGTTTAAGTGACTTGCTCAGTCCCAGAGCTAGCAACTATATGAGAGCAGATATGTGGGACACCTAGGTGGTCAGAAAACATTTGGAACTTGTTAAAATTTGGGAGGTTGATCAATGGAAAAGATTAGGTATGCAGTGTAAAATAGTATATAATAGGTCCAAAGACACATTTGGGTGTGGGCCAAGGTTGGACACACAATTTTTATTTTTTTTAAATGGGATAAGGGAAAAGCAGTCTGACAGAAATTTGATAGGACATCAACATCGCACACCACCTATCAAATTAAACTACGAACAGATAGATGAATTTGGTGTAAAAGGGGAATCAATGGCAAATCAGAGGAGCAAGGAGGAAATTAAACATGAAAGGGTAGGGCAAGAGCTTATGACAGAACAGACAACAGAGAGAATCACAGAAAGTAAAATGGGTTATTCTGCTTCTATAAAAGTGAAATGTTTTTGCACAAACAGATTGAATGCAGTTAAAATGAGAAGGGAAACAGTTAAGTGAGGAAAACCATCTTTGCAGTAAAGTTCTCTAAGGACTGTTGCATATGCAAGATAGAGAAGGAACTGATTCCAGTTTCCAAGATCAAGAGCCATTCTGCAATATGTCAAAGGATATGAACAAGAGTATTTCAAAGAAAGAAATCCAAATTATTCAACGCCCTATGACAAAATGATCCAAATCTTTCATAACGAGAAAAGAGCACATTAAAACAACTCTCTTCTTTCTGCCTGTAAATCATAGAAATATGCAAGTTCAGGGACAGTTACCTCTTTTGGTTCAACAACAAGGTACATGGAATAGCCCCTTTCACCACCAGCTGGCTGAAACCTAAAGAAACATACATATACCATTAAATAAAAGGACACCAAACAAAGGAGACGATCTGGAGCTGGAGCGGGAGAGAGTTCCTTGACCATGTTCTCTCTCACCAGACCCAAGGCTAAGCCCAGGACAGGAGGAAGGGAGGAATTGTCTCCAAAGAGGGGACCCTACCCTACCCCACCCCACCACCCCAAGCCCTAGCCTTTCAGACAAAAGCCTAGGTGGGGAGAAACCACAGACAGCAGCAGCCCTGAGACCACCACCTAGTAATATTCCCACATAGCCACCCCCCCCCAACACAGGGGTTATCCTACAAACACAATGCATAAACAAAAGCATCCACACTCCCAGGCCCTTGCACTCACTTTTACACATATCCTCCTGAGCACTAACAGAAGCCAATAGTGCAGGGGGAAGCTTGGCTTCAAGAAAAGTTTTGGGTGGAGGAGAGATGTAGAAATAGAGAAGAGGATCATGGGATCACTCATAAAGGACAACCCAAGAAGAAGTGGCTTGCAGTCTGTCCACCCTTTTCACAGGATGATACAGCTTTCCGTATAACATCCCTTCACACAGTTTCAGACTTCAGAGGAGCATGCACTTCAAGTGATATGGTTACCCATAAAGAGGGTTAGGGGTGCTCAAGACCCCAGAATACCAACAGGATGCTTCCTGCAGAATGAATTCAACTCAAGTCTTCTGTCAGCCAAAGAAAAGTAAAGTTTATTAAAAGGTCATTAAAAGTTCACCATATTGGGTAGACTCTTAAGGAGCCTAGGTATGTGTGAAACTTGATTGGTCAAGCAGGACAGAAACAAGTCTGACACAGAGCAAGTCTGTGCTAGGTCATTCTATGGAGGGAAGATGGGATTCTATATTCAGAAAGGCTGTGGGAGAAATCTAGGGGTGATTTAGAGCAGGAGTTGGTGACAGTCTTCAGGAGTCAGATGAGGTCAGACTCTAGTAATGAATGATTAAGGGTGAGAAGTTGCTGGAGGCTACCTGCAGACCACAGACAATGGTGGGCTAGGTCAGTTCAAGGGTGGGAGAGGAGGATCAAGGTTGGAAAACTGTTGGAACAAAGGAGGGCTCAAGACTTGGGCAGAGCCACTACTTAAGGCAAATGCCTTATGTGGGAAGACTCAAGGAGAGCTCAAGGGGGCTCCCAGAGCCTGCAACTCATCATTTCCCCCTCAAACAAATGATGTGGTTAGGGTTAACCTTGCTAAAGACCCCAAAATACCTATGTGAGGAATAATTTGTAGTGAACTTTCCTCATTCTGCAAAATCAAATCTAGAATGGCTTCAGTATTCACTAGGCCTAAATTTAAGTCACCTGACCTTCCAGGAATCTGGGGCTTAGAGCAATGGAGACCTTCCCCCAGAGCCAACTCAGCAGAAGATATGCCAAATAAGGTTAACACTGCTTTCATTGGATGCCCACATGTTTCCCGGTCCATTGTCTCCAAGAGATTCCTGCACTCAGGTTGTAGGTCAGCCCCCCTACCAATAAGAGTGAAGGCCAGTTGGGGGGTTCGGTTGCTGCATTAGAAGATTATATAACCATATGCTGGCTTCTACCTATTGCTCTCTCACCGCAGCCATGTGGGTGACAGGGGCAGAGTCCTTTCTCATGAGAAAGAATAAAGAACTTTTCTGACCTTAGATTCAGACTTTGAACTCTTTCATCTCATACACCTACATGCTGGTTCTTGCTGAAAAAGTCCTACTCAAGTCTTCTCTCAGACAACCAAAAGCAAAGGTTATTGAAAGTCTGCCACATTGGGTAGACTGTTAAGGAGCCTACGTACCTGTAAGGCCTGCATGGGGCAAGCAGGCCAGAATCATCTGACATAGAGTAAGTCTGTGCTAGGTCATTCTATGGTGCTCTCACACCACATGGAGGGAAGATTGGATGTTATACACAGAAAGGTTGTGAGACCAATCTGGGGGTGGCCTAGAGGAGGAGTTTGGGGAGGGTCTTCAGGAGGAGTCAGATGAGGTCAGACTCTAGTAATGAGTGATTAAGGGTGGGAATTTGAGAGCTCAAGGGGGCTCCTAGAGCCTATACCTCAAAGATTCAAGGAGAACTCAAGGGGGCTCCTAGAGCCTATACCTCAAAGATTCAAGGAGAACTCAAGGGGGCTCCCAGAGCCTGCACCTCATCACGAGTAATATGTGATTCTCTAACAAGAACTGAATTTTGGACTTTTTAAATCACAGGATTAATTGCCTTCCTCTTATTATCAGCAACCTCCTCTTCTATTTCTTTGCTAGCTGGAATACAAACTGCTCCATTTGTGAATGAATTGGTGAAGAATGTTAGCTTGAGAATCTATAGATAAGACATAATGTATAAAATCAGTTTCTTGGAACAATCAGTCAACTATCCCCAGACTATTTAGAAACACTTAAGAACAGACTCCTTTGCCAATGTAATTATGGATACACCTATGTATGGCTTTTATGTATGGACTGTTAACTACATTGATTTTACTCTTCCTCAATGTAGTATGTGGTATTAGAGATTCTGTTGTAGTAATTGTTGTATTGTCAGTGGTGGACAGTATATTTCCTCAGAGCTTCACCTAGTCTATTCCTAAAGAGGGAGGGGTTCTCATTAGATTCTTTGGTAATGTCCAGTAGATGGTAATAGGAAGACTGCTTTGTAAAACCTGCCTTCATCTTTTCCAAAAGACAGTTAATACATGATCTCTGCTAACACTCTCATTCTTGTAGTCCCATCCTGGATCAGAGTGTGGGACTGCAGTGGCACCAGGAGGACAGTGGAATCCATTAGTATTTTGAGCCATATTGTTTGGGTTGAAAAATACCCTTAATCCTTAATTTAGTAAAAAAGTAAACACAAAGATGTCTTAGGACAAAACAGGAGCTTATTCTCTTCCACAGGAGAAAAGGGCTGTCTGCCCCATGCCTGGACATGAGGAAGAGGGTGTGTTTCAAAGGGTAGAATGATAATTTATAACTTAACTTAGTCAAGTCCCCTTTCCTGATTGTTTCCTCTCATTGGTGGAGAGGCATACCTCACCAAATGCTTCCCAACTGGGACAGCAAGAGAAGGGGGGGGAGGGTCCCACCAAGGCAGGAAAACATACAAAGGAAGGTAAAAGTGATTGACAGCAGCCATGGAAGGGGAGGAAGGAAGGGACAGTTAACAACCCCAAATTGAGAAGTTTTCACTCATTCCACACAATATCATTCCCACACTTCTGGGCATAATCCCAGATCATCCTTTTTCCCTCCACTGTGAATGCAGTAGAGAGAATCAGATTGATGTCACCACAGGTAAAATCACATTGGAGAGACCTCAGTCAGAAGTCATCTGAAAATGTAGTAGCATCCTCCAAATAGCACCCAAGCTTCTCTTTAATTTGGGCCAGATCTGACACAGAAAAGAGGACAGGGACTCTAAGGTTCCCACCCTTAGCATCAGGAACCTCCTGTATTGGGAGAACAGGGGCTGTCTTTAGGAGGGGTTCACAGGAGAAGAGGGAGAATGTACAGGAATACTCTGTTGGGGAATAGAGGGACTAAGGAGTTGTGGCCCAGGTGGAGGTGGGATTTGGTAAGGGGGTGGGACAGGAGGATAATGATTGGAGGTAGAAGGGCAAGAGGAGAAGGTGCATGAAGCTGTTGGTTGTGTCAGGGTCATCAAGTATGACTGGGGATTTAGGAATCTGGGAGAATGAGGATTTTTCTCCTGACTCCTAAGGGATTCTGGAGTTTTCTCCTGAGTCATGGGGACAGATCCAAATGGTGAGCTCGCCAAGAGCATTTTATGGTCCAGGTTAAGGCGGAAGTTTTATGGAGTATCAAGCTAAGGGGAAGAGACTTTAGGACACCTTCAGGTTAGATAATAAACTATGGAAAAGTAACTGTTAACCCTTAGGGTACTGTTTGTATCCTCAGCTCTAAATGAGCACAGTAATGTGGAATTTGCTAAACCCAAAGAGACCCTCTGTTGTTGTTGTCTTAGACAAGAACTCATTATTTACACAAATAACTGGCAAAAAAAAATGGAAAGTGTTATGGCAGACATGAGGTCTAGACTAAGAATGCATACCACATGTTGAAATGCACACCAAAGTGTTGTGCCCAAGTAATGTAAATTTTGATGCCAAACACCTGGTGAGGTATCTTAGAGATCTTTTGCTCTCTTTTCTACTCATTCATTCTGTCATTTAAAAAATAACTGGGAGAATGAACTCTTTTGTTCCATCTACTTTCATTCATGATTCCTTGAAATGGAGTTTGGGGAAACCAGGCTTTGATTAAGCCCATTGGAATTCAAATGAGACTACTCCACTGTGCCTGGAAGCCAAATCACTCTGGTTCTCAGTGAGCAGTAAATAATAAATCCTGGCCTAAGTCAAAGGGATGGCCCAGAGTGAGGGTAAATAGCAGCTGTTTCTGTTCTGGCCAGAAACCTTGAGGTTTTTTTCCCTCCCAGAAAGTATCCCTGCTTATATTCTTTGACCATATATCAGTTGGGAAATTCCTCTTATGGTTGCAAATGGGAATTGGTTCTCTTTATGCCCTACATAACAGGGAAGTTTTCTACTAAGATTGTTTTCCCATTTATGGGCTTTTTTTCCTTCCAGTTTTAGATCTATTAAATTTTGTTTTACAAAAATATTTGAATTTAGATGAACTTGAATAACCATTTTTACCTACTGGGATCCTCTCTCTCTCTTCTTTGTCCTTGAACTCTTCCTCTATCCTTAGATGAGAGACGTAATTTCTTGTTTCTGGAATTTGTTTATAAAATCTGCCTTTCTTGTCTAAGTTGTTCATTTGGAGCTTATCTTGGTTCATGTTGTGAGATATTGGTCTATACCTAATCTGTGACATGCTGCTTTTTGGGGCTAAGAAACTTTTGGTCAAAAGTAAATCCTTACCTCCAATAGTTAGGGTCTTTGGATTTCTGTAACACTAAATGACAAGGTTCTGATAATCTTTTAATACCATATTTTAGCTAATGTTTGATTTAATCAAAGAAACTGCTCTGATTAAAAATGCTTTTCCCTGTGTCTCTAACTCTGAAGAACAGAGGTGAGATTCACCTTATCTTGGGACTTATTCCACATGAGAGCAAAATAGACATCCTAAGACTATAAAATGTAAAGTCACCCTGCTCTGGTCATTGTCAATTTGCATTTACAAGCAAGGAACTCTGCATCACATATAGATGGTAACAAATGGAAGCCGTAAAGTTTTGTGACATCCTCAACTGGGACAGTTCTAATAATGTATAAAAATCTTTCGATTTCTCTCTTTGTCAGTCTGAACTTTAGTCCTGCACTCCTTGGGCCAGTTATCCTTGCCTGAAGAGAATAATAATGAATAAATAACGTAATTTTTATATTACCCTCTGTCTCTTTATCCAAATATTTTCTAGTGGTTGACAGTTAATGGTTCTGTGACTCAGATTGGATCTGTTGGATGGGATACTGAACAGCACCTCACTTCATCAAAATTATGAAGTCATGTAAGTTCCCATCTCCAGCTTCTGAAACAAACTCCCACAGGTTTGGTTGGAGTCTGAAATTCCCTTAAAGCTAGCTCAGGGTCCAGAGATCATTTCGAGTTAAAGGGTTCGGCATTAACTATAATCTGGGACCTCTCTATATTACTTAGATCCCCTCTGGTGATCTGGGATCTCTCTGTATTATCTAGATACCCTCTGGTGACCTGGGATCTCTGTATTAATTAGATCCCTTCTGGAGATTGGTCTTTGGGAAATTATTGACAACACTAGTGCTCAGTCAACTCACTGAGATGGCTGAGCAAGAGCAAAGGCCAGCAGCCTCTTCCTTTACAACTCATAAAGTCGCTTCAACATCAGTCTCCCCTTCCCAAGTACCTACTAAAACCCCCCCTTTCCTTTAAAAATTTTCTGCAGACAATAGCTATGCTTAACTCCCAGTTTGCCAAATCACTAGCAACAAAGGCTGATGAGGACTTTGAAGGAAAGTGGAGCTTCAAACAACGCCCATTCCAAGCCCACAACCCCACTTCTGACAAGCCTAAGGGATACAAGCTTGTTATTTCCCACTATTGCCAACATTTTTGAAAAGGAATAGGTTCAAAGGAGAAAACAGAATAAGTGAGGGGTGGGATAAGATTGAGGGAAATATATTTAGACTTTCACAATATACCTACTATGGAAATGATTTTGGGGAACTACACATGTAAAATCTACATTGAATTGCTTATCTTCCCAGAGGGGGTGTCTAAGGAGGGAAGAGTGGAAAAGAATCTGGAACTCAATGTTTTAAAAGCAAATGTTTTAAAATTGGGTTCTTACATACAACTGGGTAATAAGATATACAGGTCCTGGGGTACAGAAACCCATTTTACCTTAATAGAAAGTTATGGGGGTAAAGGATATAAGAGAAAACAAATTGGGAGAAGGGGTATTCAGGAGGCTTGCTATTTTGGCATGGGGGTAGGGGAAAGATGGGGAGAGGAAAAATTGTACCTCAAAATCTTATGGAAATGAATGCTGAAAACCAAAAATGTGTAATTTTTAAAAAAATCAGACTAATGAATAAAAGTAAGTGCTGCTTTAAAGAAAGTACTAAGAAATCATTAGTTAGCTTGATTAATACAAAGAAATAAGAAAACCAAATTACTAGTCTCAGAAATGACAGAGCAAATATATAACCAGTGAAGATGAAATTAAAGCAATGCTTAGGACTTACCTGGTCCAGTCACATAACAATCTACATGAAATGGATAAATGCTTTAAAAAAATACACAGTGCTCATGTTTACAGAAGAAGAAATAGAAGACTTAAATAACCATAATTTAAAGAAGGCAAAAATGAGTTCCCTAGGAACATATCAGTAGGAAAGGTGGCTTTAAAGGGGAAGTCTACTAAATATTTAAAAAAACATTTCATCCCATTATGATTCATACTTTTCTAAACAACAGGTAAAGAAGTAGTCCCATCAAATCCTTATTATGGCACAAATATGGTTTTGATACCTGAGCAAGGATGTGCAAATATATATACATTAGTACATTGTTGGTGAAGCTGTGAAATGACATCCGTTTCAAAAAGTAATTTGTAATTATGTAAAAAAGTAACAAAAATGTCTAAAGCCTTTAAAATAAGGACTCCATTATGCCCTGAGGAAACCATCAATAAGAAAAAAGTTTCCATATACTCCAAAACATTTATAACAGCACATTTTGTGACACCTGGGAACTGGAAAGAAAGTAGATGCTCATCCACTGGGGAATGGCTAAACAAGGCATGGAACTTGAATGTCACAGAATACTGTCACCATGCTGTAAGAAATGCTGTGTCTGATGGATACAGAGAAGTATGGAAATTTCCTTGAGGACCTATGCAAAGTGAATTAAGCAGAACCGAGGAGACATACACAGTAACTACAAGATTTTAAACAGAAAGAAGGGCACAGAAACATTTCTAGTACCTGTAACAAAATGTTAAAGATCAAGTGCGTCTGAAAAGGAACCATGAGAAATCAGCATCACTTGACCCTGTCCAGGGGTTGAGAAGTCCACAGGGGTTACACATTGCACACCATTTCCCAAATACATGGATCGGCTGTGCTGGCTTTTCTTTTCCTCTGTAAAACAAAAAAATACAATTTGTTATGTGGCATGGCTCTGGAGGATGGGGAGAGGCAGAGATTCATGGGATAGCCTGGTGATGTAAGAAACGGAAAACATTACATTAATGTATAAAAAGTGGTCAAGGAAGTTAAGGGAAATGATGGGGATGGGTGGGTAATGAGAAAGGAAAGGAGTTTGGGGTGAAGGATGATCAGTAGCAGATCTCAAACTCTGCTACAGATCAGTGTTTAGGAAAACAATTGTTGCTGTTGTTTAGTCCTGCCTGACTTTTCCCTACCTCCTGTGGGGTTTTCTCAGCAAAGATACTGCCTAGGCATTTCCTTCTCCAGCTCCTTTGCCAGATGAGGAATTGGGGAAAACAGAAATGTGACTTGCCCAGGGTCACACAGCTGGTGTCTGAGGCTAGTTTGGAATTCAAGGAGATGAGTCTCCCTGACTTTTGGCCCTGCAAAATACCTATCCCTCCAGAAAACGATTTGAACTTGTTATAAGTTGAAAGGGTGATCAATAGAAAAGATTAGGTACGCAGTGTGCAGAAGGAAACGCATGAAATGAAATTGTTTAAAAAATCCAAACACTGAAGATGGAGTGGGGAGGGGGGAAGAGATTATGATAGAACAAGGAACAGAGACAATCACAGAAAGTAAAATGGACGATTCTGCTTCCATAAAGTTGAAATGTTTTTGCACAAACAGATGGAATGCAGTCAAATGAGGGAAAAGGTCCTTCCAGCAAAGTTCTCTAAGGACTGTTGTATATGCAAGCAAGGAACTCATTCAACTTTCTGACATTAAGCCCCATTCTGCACATAGTCAAAGGAACAAGAAGTGTTCAAAGGAAGAAATCCAAGCTATCAATAGCCTTAAGACAAAATGCTCCAAATCCCTCATAAGGAGAGAAATGCATGTTAAAAGAACTATTTTCTTTCAATCTGCACATCATAGAAATTGGAATCTTCAGGGACAGGGCCCTCTATCTCTTCAACTACAATGTACCTGGA
Organism: Pseudocheirus occidentalis; assembly: GCA_028646575.1. NCBI lineage: Eukaryota > Metazoa > Chordata > Mammalia > Diprotodontia > Pseudocheiridae > Pseudocheirus > Pseudocheirus occidentalis. Next base: position 56,599,089 of record CM053602.1, on the reverse strand, counting down.
AATGCCCCTTTCACCAGGTTCTGGTAGAATCCAGAATAAAACCAAATAGACTCTTTAATTAAACTCTATTGAACAAAAGAAATAAGGAGGAAAAGGGGAGGCAAGAATTTCTAGAATGTCTTCCCTCTCCCCAGCCAAGGATTTTGAGGGAGGGAGGAAGAAAGGGGAGGGGAGGGAGTGTTCCCAAATGCTACTTAATGCAGCAACCACTGCAGCACAACCACCGCAGTGCAACCACCGCAGTGTAATGCAACTCGCCCCAGCTCAGGATCCCCCAAGGCCCCAGCCCTCCAGACAAAGGCACAGGCAGTCAGGAAGCTTCAGCAGGAGAAGACCTGGGGGAGGAGGTACATACCCATACATCCATACATCCACCCACATACTCTCACACAAACACAGATTATCCTACATACAAACACAACACTGATTTAAACAAAGGCACCATTTCTCCTAGGGCCTTCCACCCACCTTACACACATCCTCCTGGCACTAAGCTTGGAGAAAAGATTGCGGAGACAGGTGGGACAGGGGCAAGGGAGGACAAGATAAAGAGAAGTAATAGAGGGGTTGAGGCAGGATCAGAGAGGGGACTCTTACCTCACTCTCACCCATTTAGGTATTAGCAGGAACCTCAGGATCTGTCAGTTAGGAAGATGAGGGAAGATGGGGGGGTAATAGAAGGGAAGTGGAGAGAGAGGGTAAGGGGAAGGACAGTGGGCGTGAAGGGCACACATACCTGTGCCCACTGATGTCTTCCTCCAGACAAAGAGGACTTACCCTTTATCAGTGGTGGAGGGGGTGGACGTTGTGTCATCACTGCAGGGAGAGGCTAGTCTCCTCCCAGAGTTGAGGGTGAAGGGAGAAGGGAGGGGATGGTGTCTCTGACTTCAGGCCCAGAGCAGTGGTGAGCGCCCCTGCCCCAGGAGATTCTCTCAGGCCCCATCACCCAAGCTGGCTAGGGGAGGGGGCCGCAGAGGTATTCTGAACCTGCAGGTGGGCCTGGGCCTGACCACACTCAGAGGTTGCTAAGGACAGGTTGCTGGGGCTGGGAATGGAGAGCAGCAGTTGAGCTCAGCTTGGGATTGATGAGAGTTTGCCTTTTTACAGAAACTGGGAGGGGGAGGACAAAGAAGGGAATGGAGCCAAAGGAAGGCTGTCCTAGGCTCCACAAAAGAGTACTGGAGCTGCAGCAGCCTCTGCAAATCACCATTCCTTGAATGGGAGATGGGTTCTTCAATATCTCCAGAGAAGAGGAGGAAGGGAGGGGGGATGGGGGGTGAGGAGTTCTGAGGAAGGGGCGGGGCTCATCCTCCTTTCTCCAGACAGGAAAGATCAAGCCTGGCAGGGAGAGACAGGGGTCGGGGAGCTCCCAGAGAGGCAGCGCCTCTGCCCCCTCTCTTGATGTGTGTGGACCCTGGTCCAAATCCTTTATAGTATAAACCTTCCATAGCCTGGACTAGATGGAGCCACACCTTCCTTTCTGCCTCAATGCCCTCTACCACAGGACTTGATAAATTTCTTTCTATACGTATTTCAGAATTGGGTCCCCATTCTCTCCAACACCAGCCTTCCTGCCACTAGTGAATTGGCCTTGTGGAGAGACACCTGGAATTGGAGTCACAAGACCTAGATTAGGGGTGGAGAACCTGCGGTCTCGAGGCCGCATGTGGCCCTCCAGGTCCTCAAGGCCAGTCCTTTTCATCCAGACTTCCCAGAACACATTTGTTCCGCACTCCTGTCCTAGACTGTCTTCTCTCGCCAGCTCCAAGACCGCGCCAAGGATGGGAGGACAAAGGGATGGAAAAATTAACCTGAGGAGACAGAGGGAGGGATTGTCCTCAAGGGCTTCTCCCTGGTGGCCTCCACCCCACCCCATGATCCCCAATCCCTAGACCTCCACACAAAGGCCTGGGCTGGCAGTAAGCCCCAGGCAGAAGCAGGCACACATGTGTACACACAGGTACACATAGGATCTAATCTAAACAGTCAACACACGCAGAGACAAAGGTATCAATACTCCCACCCACCCACTCTCCCCACTGACCACGCAGGCACCTTGGCACTAAAACGAGCCAATTTGGGGAGGAGAGGGTAAGGAGAAGATGGAAGAGGAGAGAGAAGAGAATATAAAGTGGGATGTGGAAGGGTCCCAGGGGGGCCTGTGGCAGAAGAGGGGCTTACCTCATGCACACTCACCTAGATGGTGTAGGGTCTTTGGGGTTCCCAGAGACAGGGAGGGGTGTGGTGGGGGAGGAGGTTAGGGCCTGACAGATCTACAGCTGTTCACAACTTCCTCCCCACCTCTGACTCAGGGGAAAAGGCAACTCACTTGTCGTCCTCCTCCTCAACCTCTTCCTCCTAGCAGTCATCCTCATCCTCTTCATTGCCCTTCTTCTCTTAGTCCTCCTTAGACAATGAGGCTTAGGTTGTGAGGGAGAGAGCGGTGACATCACCATCAGGGCCAGATCAGTCTCCACCCACAGCAGAGAGAGGAGGGCAAAGAGAGGGGAGGGGCCTCCTTGATGGCAGGCCCAGATCTGGGGGAGCAGACTTTGGATGGACCCCCAACAGAGGATAAGTTTCTTTTTTAAATGTCAAAAGAAAAGTCATTTCCAAAATCTATCCCTCATTTCAACTCATAAACATTCAACAGCCACTTATTGGCCTGAATTCAAAACGTTGGTGGAATTCCTGTCTATATCCTATGTTCGCTCTAATGTGAGAAGTCTTTATTCCAGTTTGACCTTTTGCTAAAATGTGTTATCAAGGATTTACAGAATAGCTTAGGTTAGATAAGATATCAACAGATATAAAAACTCTCACTTCAGCACCAAAGACACTGGACAGCTCTCCTAGAAATCCTCTCAGGTAACAACCAAACCTGATCATGCATCAAGAAGGGTCCCCATGGGGACATGGTAGCACAACCACCTGAAACTAGGTGACACTGTGGCTACAGCGCTAGACCTGGAGTCATGAAGCCTCTTCCTGAGTTAAAATCTGGCCTCAGACACTTCTTAGCTGTGTTGCCCTAGGCACCTTTCTCTCTCTCTTTTTTTAAAAAAAAAATACTTATTTTTTCACTTTTAGTTTACAACATTCAGCTCCACAATCCCTTGCGTTCTGAATTTTCTCTCCTTCCTTCTCCCGCGTTCCCCCCCCCCCAATGGCGGCATACAATCATATATATAGGATCTTCAAATACCTTCACATTAAACAATAGTCAGGCTGTAAAGAAGGATTATAGGCAATGGAATGAACCAGGGAAAGAGGAAAGAAAAGAAAGCAAGTAGTTTTCTCCAATCAATGTTCAAACTCTGTAGTTCTTTCTCTGGATGTGGAGATCTCTTTCCACCATCAATGTTTTGGAGTTGTCTTATACCCTTTCACTGCTGAGAGGAGCCCAGTCAATTAAAGTAAGTCATCCCACGTGTGTTGTGTCTGTAATTGTCTACACATTTTTCCTGGTTTTCCTCTTGGCACCTTTCTCTTGATACTTTCATCTCTTTAAGGTTCTGTGACATTACACTCACCAGGATCTCCTTTTAATTGGTCAACAAACATTTTTTCAAGTCTGCCAGTCTCTAGGCCATTAAATTTATTTCTTTTTATTTCATAAAATACCAAGACATTTTAATTTCAAGTATTGTAAATACTGATATAACCCACATAAACAAAAGCTTTTTGGGGTCCTTGATAATTTTTTTATTTTTAAATTTTTTGGTCTTTATTAATTTGTTTACATTTAATTTATGAGATTCAGTTCCACAATTCCTTTAGTTTCAAATTTTCTCCCCCTTCCTCTACTCCCCCCAACCACCATGGTGGAATGCAATCAAGTATAGGATAAGCAAACACTTTCACTTTTTGACCTTAGTCAGGTTACAAAGAAGGATTGTAAGGGATGGAGTGAACAATGGGAAAGATGGGGAAAAAACCAAATAAGAAAAAGAGCGAAGGTAGTTTGCTTAAATCTGCATTAAACTTCATCTTTCTAGTTCTTTTTCTGATGTAGCAGTCTCTCTCCATCAGGAATCTTTTAGAGTTGTCTTATAACCCTGTATTTCTGGGAAGAGAACAAACATTTTTAATTGGTCAACAAACATTTATTGTTAGTCTGTGTGAGGCACTATAATAAGCATTGGAAATAGCAAGAAAGGTAGAAGTACATGTCCTGGAGCACCTCTCATGTGGTCACTCCTCCTCACTATCCATAGTGTTATGTTCATCCAGGTTATGCCTGGTAACCATGACTGTCCCACCGGGCTCTGTCCTGGGCTGCCTTCCCTTCCATCTTGATTGGTTGCTTGGTTATTGTCCTTCATTCTCCAGAAGGACCAATATGACATCACTATGGTATAGTTAATTTGTAATGTGTTGGACCGTTGCTGATCAGACCAATATGAGCTTGGAATGTTCTACCCCAGGGTGGGAACAAATAGAACACGTGGACATTTGGGGTGAATTCTCTAAATTGGCCCATCTTGCATTTCTTTTGAGCTACTTCATTTCTGCTCAGCTCATAGAGTATGGCCCCTTCTCTGATGTGGGCACACCATAATGAACGATCCTGTGCCAGTGTCTCCCATGCCACAATCAATTAAAAAGTTCATAAGAGAGACTTTCAGAGTGTCCCTGTATCACTTTTTCTGACCACCACATCAATGCCTACTCAGTATGACTTCTCCATAAACCAGTCTTTTTGGTAAGCATATGTCTTGTATTTAAATAATGAGGTTATCCCATCAGGGTTGTGCTCTCTGAAGTAGAGTTTTTATGATTCCCACTTCAATTTGAGAAAGGACCTCAGTGTCTGGTATCTTATCAGTACAATACCAATGGAAGTGAACTTATCCATAGCATTCAAAACTTTTGCATTTTCTGTGACCAATGGTTCCACTTATGGATGGTGTGGTGTTGGCTGATGGAACACCTATGTTTTCTTGGTGTTAATTGTTAGGCCAATATTAGCACAGACAACACAGAAGAGATACATGCTTTTGTGTAACTCAGTTTTAGGGACTGCTTTGAGTGCACAATCATGTGCAAATAAAAAACCATGCCCCAACACTCCTTTCACTTTAGTCTTGACTTGTAGCCTTTTCAAGTTGAAGAATTTGCCATCAGTGGGGTAGCTGACCTTGACTCTCTGTTCATCCTCACTGAAGGCATTTCACAACATGGCTGAAAACATCATACTAAAAAGCTTGGGAGCAAGCATAAAATCTTGTTTCACTCTGTTGGCAACTGGAAAAGCATGAGAGCACTGTCCATTTTCCACAAATTGGCAACCATGCCATCATGAAATTGATGGGCAATGCTGATGAACTTCCCCAATTCAGCCAAATTTCAACAATTTGCCATAAATCATGATGACTGACAGTATCAAAGACCTTGGTCAGATCTACAAACATTGAGTACAGACCTCCGTTCTGATCCTGGAATTCCTCCTAGAGTTCTTGGGCAGCAAACACCATATTGATCATTTCTCAGCCCTTTCTAAAGTCACACTGCTGCTCGTGTAAACGACCATTTTCCAAGGGAAAGATCAGCCTTTTTACAAGGATTCTGGCAAGAATATAAGTAAGGGAGAGACCTTCTCCCCTGCAATCATCAAAGTAATATCTATTTCCTGTAACTTTATACAGATGGATAATGGAAGTATCTTTGAACTCCTAGGGGATTTCTTCCTCATTGGCTGACCTCATAGCCCAGATAATTTCACTCAGCTTTTGTATCAGCAATGGACTTGTCACCTTGTAAATCTTAGGTGAAGTAGAATCAGCACCACAAGATTTGCCACAGGAAAAGAGCTTGTCCTGGACCATAAATTTCTTTGTCACCCTGATGAGGTCAGAGCAGAGAGAGGTATTTCAGATTTGAAAGAATTCAATCAGACCTTCTCTTTAGCCAAAAGGAGCTTTATTACCACAAAAGCATGTGGGCCTGAAACTTACCAAGGAGCTAAACAACGGCCCTGATATAGGACTAGGACCAGACTTACATAGTCAGAAACCTATACAGCCTGTAGGATAGCGGTGTAAGTTTTAGGGTTCCTAAAGGAGGTTGAAGATTTAGGGACAAGATAAGTCTTGTAAGGTAAGGACAGGGGATAAGGAAGATGAATGATACAAGATAAGGGTTCAAGGGAATCTTCATGACAGGATGGGAGGAGACAAGGAATTTTACAATAAGGTGAATTTTAAGGTCAAGGTAAGTCTTGCTAGATAGGGGTACAGGCTGAGGATAAGGAATTTATGGTACGGGATGGGAGGAGCCAAGGAATTTTAGGATAAGGTGAAGTTTTGTGTGGTATTTCATGATAAGGGGAGACTTTAGAATGCCAGGGAATGAGCAACTCAACGTTTAGGGCACCTCTATATTTTAGGGTGCTTTTAGAGGTTAAACTAGGGAAGAGGCAACTCTGCCTTTAGGGCACCTTTGTATCCACATCAACCCTCTCCCTCCCCTCCTGAGTCATAAAATTTCCCCCTGTCTCCCTTATCTTGTGTCATCCATCTTCCTCATCTTTTGCCTGAATCTTGAAACCCCATTAGAAACTCTAAAATTACATCATAATCCTAAAAGCTGTGCATAGAAGGAAAAAGGTTTGCATCTTGTGTTCCTGATATGCTATTTAAATACCTTTTATGAGAAAGGAAATCTTTTAGCTGATTGTGAAGGGGAAACACAGGATGGAGAGTTCTTCAATGAATGTTAGTACCCTTGGTGTAGTATCCTCAGATACATGTGTATAGAAGTGTGGTCCTTGTCCTATACCATTGGTTTTGCTTAGCTCTTTGCTAATTCTCAGGTCTGCATGCTTTTGTGTTAATAAAGCTCTTTTGGCTTTAAGAGAAGGTCTGACTGAATTCTTTCAAAAAATAACATCTGAACCAGCTCTGCCAATTCTGAAACCAGACAGGGCAATGTTCCAAATTGCTCTACAGAGTTGTTGAATCAGTTCACAACTCTACCAACAGTGCATTAATGCCCCATTTTCCTAATGTCCCCGCCACCATTTGTCTGTTTTCTTTTCTGTCCTACTAGCCAATCTAATACAGATGAGGTAGTACCTCAGAATTGGTTAAGTTTGAATTTCTTCAATTAATAGTGAGTTTGGGCATTTTTCTTATGG
>CM053602.1:56572672-56591451 GCA_028646575.1 Pseudocheirus occidentalis | reverse complement strand
CTTTCCTGGGCTGGGAATCTGCCTAGCTCAGTCTCTCCATGGGTTCTGTCCCTCTTGAATTCGTTCAGATTCACTTTTTAGCCTTTAGCGTTTAGCACTAGAATGGCTCTGGCTGCGGCAGAGGCTTCTCCCCACTGCCCTGGGGTCAGGCCTCGTTTGTTGGCCTTGGCTCCAGACCTGTTACGATGGGTTCCTCCTGCCGAACTTCCTTCAGCAGGACGTGTTTTCTGCAGTTCTGTGGATTTTGGAGCTGTAAAATTTATTGATTTTATGTGTATTTAAGGTGGTCGTGCAGGAGCTGCTGATCCTTGCTGCTTCTATGCTGCCATCTTGGCTCCACCTCCAGGATTGACTCTTACTGTTAAAAATTTGAATCAGTCAGCCAATCACCATTTATGAAGCACTTCCTTTGTGCCTTGTGCTAATTCCTGAGGATACAAAGACAGATAAAAGATAGCCCCTGCTCTCAATGAGCTCAGAGTATAATGGAGGACGCAACATGCAAGTAACAATGTACAAAGAAGCCTTGTAAAGCATAAATAGGCAATAATTAATAGGTAGAATGCAAGAGAAATAAGATAGATTGTGAAGTATTTCCTGTAAGCGGTAAAATGTTGGCTAGGTCTTGAGGGAAGCTGGGGATATGAAGATGAGGAAGTAGAATATTGTAGGCATGGGGTCACATGATGAAAGTGCCTGGAGTCTGGAGATGGAGTGGCTTGTTGAAGCAGCAGCAAGGATACCAGTTTGACTGGATTGCAAAATAAATGGGTAATGGGGTATAGAAAGACTGAAAGGTAAGAAGGGGTGAGGTTTTTCTTTTTGTTTTGTTTTGTTTTGTTTTGCTTTTTGGAGGTGAGAATGCAGGGCATTTGGGGTTAAGTGACTTGTCCAAAGTGTTAAGTGTCTGAGGTTAGATTTGAACTCAAGTCCTCCTGCTTCCAGGATCAGTGTTCTATTCAGTGTGCCAGCTTGCCACCCCAGAGATGAGGTTCTGAAGGGTTTTGTGTTCCAAACCAGAGCATCCTATACACACGGAGAGAAGATAGTAAAAAAGAGAAGAGGGAGATCAACAGTGTCAGTGGCCAAGAATGAGGACTGAGGAAAAGTCAGTTGATCTGGCAAGTAAGAGATGTTAGTGACTTTAGAGTGAGCAGTTTCAGTTGAATCATGAAGTAGAAAGCCAGAGTGCAAAGAGTTAAGAAAGTGAGGAAAAGAAATGGAGACACCTGTAGCACCTGACATTCTCCAGGAGTTTAGCTGCAAAAGACAGGATGTCTAAAGGATCAAGTGAGCTTCTTTGAAGATGGGTGTCCCATGAACCTGCTTGTAGTCCATGGGGAAGCAGCCAGTAGACAAGGAGAGATTGGACATTGAGAATATAGGAATAATGGTGGGGAGGTAAGTCTGCTGGTTGGCAGGTTGATGTGGTATCCCTTCTGCCTGCAGAAGTCTTTGCCTCAGTGAGGAGGACAGCTGCCTCAGTATGTGAGCCTGAAGTGAAGGAGATAGTGGCATCACATGTGGGTGATGTGAGATGAGAAGGAGGGCAAAGGAGGGAGCTCTCAGAAGATGGCATCAGTGTTTTAGTCCCCTCTGAGGGAAGGTTCTCAGCTGTCAGGGTAGAGGAAAAAGGAAGTGTTGGAGGTTTGAGGGGAGATGAAATCTGCTAAAACTTTCATGGGTTTATGGGATTATGAGTTAATTAAGGGATATGAAAAGGATTGCCTTGCTGCAGGGAGAGCCCAGTTGAAGTTACATAAGAAAATTGTAGAGTACTTGGTTTTAATCATTTCTTGACTTTCTCAAGCTCTGCTCAGCAGTATGTGTGACAGAAGAAAGCAGTATGTGGTCAGAATTATCCAAGGCAGAGCCTTGGCTGGGCAAGATCAGGGATGATAAAAGAAACTCAAAAAAGGAGAATGGTTTAGAGATCAATTAGTTCAGCAAGGAGTCAAAGTGGAGAAGGGAGAGGAGTGTCAACAGTGCAGTGGTGATGGCCTGGGGAGCAGCTGAGAGGCTGAGGGATTGAGGACTGTGGTGTGTTTGAGGTTGTAAAGGCACACAGAGGAGGAGAATGATGATAGTTTATGATAAGATGAGGGAATTTCAAAGTTTTTGTACATGGAATTGGCATTTGTGGTTGATGGCAAGACCAGGTATGACCATCATCAAATGGATTAGATAGATGTCAGGGATCAGAGTAATGGGTGGATCTTGCAAAAAGAGATTTAGATTTGATGTGAGAATCCCCACCCCAGACTGATTATAAGACTCTCAAAGTAGACTGAAGCCTGGGCTGCTTCCTGTCCCTCCCTCAGCTTGCTTTGCTTCTTCAGCTACTCTGACTTGCCTGCCCTGTGAGTGGCAACTGGTTGGTAGTTTAATGGAGGAGGCTGGCCCCTTCTCTGCAGGTGTGGCTTCCACAACTTCTGGTTGTGCGAGATGGGCTGGAAGCAGGCTGGCTGTTCTGGACAATGCTGCCACAGCAAGGACTCTTGTGTTTTTGTGTTTGTTGGCAACATTTGGTCAGCAGTTGCTACTGGTAGTGATGAGGAAGGTGGGCTCTATCTTTCCAATGATTTCTTCCCTCTGTGATGTCTGTGGGGACTGGGCTAGAGGCAGTTCTGGTAGCTTGGGGACCTGTTTTTTCCTAAGCTCTGGGGTATGGGGCATGGGTCTGTCTCCATCTGGATCGGTGGGGGGATGCTTAATAAGATGGTTGGTTGTATTCACTTTTCCACCCCTCTTCCCCATCTCTCCCCCAGTTGCCTTTGTAAAGCTGTTGCCACCACTTTCTAAAACAGTTACCAGACCTCAAGCATTCAGAGCATGCCCTGGAGGAACATTATCAGTCTCTTTTACTACAGCCTACAAAATAGTCACGGAGCGAGTTGCTGTGGCAACTCCATCTTCTCAAGTTCACATCCTACTTGCATTTTCATGATGTGTTTGGTATTGCCTTAGGTTTTTTAAAGAGGAAAATTAGTAGAGCTTTTGATTATGTAACAGGCCTAAACCCAATATCTATTCAAAGTCAGCTCTGTACTGCCTACTAGGAATGAATCAATGAGCATTTGTTAGGCACTTAACTACATGCAGAGCCCTGTACTTAGGGCTGTAGTAAATACTTCCACTTCCAATCTCCACCAACACTTTCTGAATACCACAAATCCATGTCCATGTATTCAGGGTTATTATCCCAAAGCAGTGTCTAATTTGGTGGAACTATCCTTCGTGAATCCAAGAGAATGAAGAAAGAATATAGGAAGGAGAGGAAAAGAACCAGCCCTTCTAGTTCAAGAACCTGCCCCAGGGGGACTGTTCCCCCTAATCTCCAACATTCCTCCTTCTTATCCTACCCATTCCTCCTTACAGCCCAACATGCTAAACATTCAGTAGGTTCTCAGCAAATGGCTGATGTTCTAATGCCATTTCACTCAAACTCTATTTAAGAAGGAACTGCCCAACTCAGATTTTCTTGTGTTACCCCTACTCTTCCATAAAATTTTGAGCCTAGAATTCTGTTCCCAAGTCTCCCAGCTCTTTGATGTATATAATTGTTGGTATGATTTTTCTTGTCTTTGATTCTAACATACAGAAAATGTATGGTCCTGCTGGCCCTGCAGTCAGCAGGAGGTATCCACTGGCCAAGATCAGTCAATACTGAAGTCTCTGAGTATCTCTCTTGTTCCCACACTGTGTGAGGAGGCTTGAGCTCCAACAGTCTCTTAATTCAGGGTCAGTGTTGAAATGGAATGAGATACAGGGGAGCCATTGGACTGTTAACAGTAGCAGGTTGACTGTGAGCTAACACAACATAGAAATACTACAACAATATATAGTGACTCAGCCTCTCTGGACATAGCCCCTCTCCTCTCCATATAAACACATCTGGTTATCAGAGCAGGCTGCCAGGGAACAGTATGCAAACTTGAGTGACTTTGAGGAATCCACCATGGTGGAGAGGTGCTGACTGTCCATTGGTGGGACTTTTCATGCCCTCAGGGATCCAGGAAGCTATATCATGGGAAACAGAGACCAGTCACATTCCTTTCAGTCAAAAGACACTTTTTAAGCTGCTTCCTATGTGCCAGGCATGGTGGTACCCTGGAAATGTGAAGAAATGTAAGACAGGCCCTGTACTCTCAAGGAGCTCAGAGTCTAATGGGGGAGTCAGCAATCAAACAATAATGAACAAACAAGCAATATACATGAAATTCTGGAAATAATCAACACAAGGAGGGTGCTAGAAATTTTCAGGAAAAGGAAGAGTTTCCTATAGATGGTGGGATTTTATCTGAGACTTGAAGAAAGCCAGAGAAGTCTGGTGGCAGAGGTGATGAGGGAGAATGTTCCTGGTATGGGGGACAGCCACTTGAAGAAAATACCAAGATTACAAAGATGGAGCATCTCGTGTTAGGAACAGCAAGGAGGTTAGTGTTGCTGGTATGAGGAGTATATCATATGCCTGAGGGAGGTACAGGGGGTGGGGGGTGTGTGTAAGTTATAAGGAAGAGGGGAGAAGTAAGGGTGAGTCATTTATTAAAGACTTTGTCTGCCAAAGGATTTTCTTTTGAATCCTGAGTTGATTAGGAAGCCACTGGATTTGATTGAGGAGAAAAGCAGGGGTGGGGGAGGGCACATGGTCAGACTTCTGTTTTAGGAAGATGATTTTGACGTATAACTGGAATCGTAACGTACTGGGGGTAGAGGCCCCAGCCATGAAGCTCTTTCAATAGTCCCTTGCATGACTTGATAAGGTCCTGCTCCAAGGTGGTGGCACTGTCAGAGTAGTTTAGGGGGGTATGTGAGAATTGTTACAAACGTAAAATTGATAGGTCTTGGCAACATATTGTTTTTAGGGTACTGGGAAGTTCAAGAGTGAAGGTTGACATGTAGGTATTGGCCTGGGTGAAAGGGAACGGTTTGAGGGGAGGAGGCTAGAAAGAGTTCAGTTTTGAACACGTTGAACGTAAGCTGTCTTCAGGATAGCCAGTTGGATGCATCCAATAGGCAAGATGGAGATTCAAGACTGGAGGCCTGCAGAGGTTTGGATTGGACAAGCTGATTGGAGAATCTACATTGGAATGATCGTTGAATCTGTGGGAACTGATGAGAGTACCAAGTGAAATAGTACTGAGCTAGAAGGGAAGGCATCCCAGAACAGAGCCCAGTGGGACCCTCATAGTTACCAGGAATGACTGCATGAAGATCCCCCTAAGCATACCGAGGAGCAGAGGTCATGGTGAGATTCTCAGGGCCAGGGACTGTCTTTTATATTCCTTTCTATTTCCAGTGCTTAGTACATTTCCTGGCACATAGTAGGCAGTGAATAAATATTTGTTGACTGATTAAGAGGTGATCCTGGAGAAAATAATGTCACAAAATGTTAGAGAGACAAAAGCATCTAGAGAATGGTGAACAACAGGACAAAGGGCTGCCAAGTGACCAGGAAAGGGGAGGATTAAGAAAAGAACATTGGATTTAGCATATGAGAGATGGTTACCAACAATAGTAAGAGCAGTTCAGTTGAATGATCAGGGCAGAAGGTCCCCTGTAGAAAGTTAAGAAAGGAAAGCAAATAGAAGTGACAGTTGTAAATGGCATTTTCAAGGAGTTTAGCAACAAAAGGGAGGTGATAGATGGGATGATAATTAGAAGGTATGGATGAATCCAGGGAGAGATTTTTTTAGTGATGGGGGGAGATGTATGTATGTTTGTGCCGGGGGGGGGGGAGAGGGAGCAGCCATTATGCAGGAAGATACTGAAGTGAGAAAATGGGGATGACAGAGAGAACAGCCTACTGGAAAAGGACCCCTTGTGCAGAGAGAGAGGGATTTGTCTCAATAAGGAGTAAAGAAATCTCTGTGTGTGAGAGAGCTGGAGGGGAAGACAGTGGCAGAAGGCATTGGCTGAAGGCATCTGAGTGATGTGAGAGGAAGTGGAGGGGAGAGGAAGGAGCTCTTGAGTAATGGCCTTAGTATTTTCAGTTCCATATGACTCAGGTTCTCATTTGAGAGAGTGAGTGGGTGCGAGAAGTAACCATGGGAGGTTTAAGGAAGGATGAAAATGTTCTAAAGAGCCATTGTGGTGAGTGGGATAGTTATTTAATTAGAGAAGTCTAATAAGATTTCCTTGAGGCTGGAGGAGTAGTTTTGACATCTTTGGGGAAACCTATTCACTGTATTAGTAGGGAAGCAGGAGTCATGGATCAAACCCTTCTTGAGGAGAAATACTGGTAGACATTAGTCTTATGGAACAGGACTTGTAATTGAAATTTAAAGATACCTTGGTTAATTTGGCACCAGCTCTTTACCAATTCACTGTCAATGGTTTTCAGATTGGGAGAAAGTGAAATGGTGTCTTGGGCCATGCCTTTCCTTGTTCTCTTAATACAGCGAGGCAGCTGTAGGAAGAATTGAGATTTTCTGGGAAGTGATATTCCCTGGGCCTAGGTTTTGTAGAATATCTGCCTTTTTTCTTTGATGATGATACAGGATCCATTGTTGTCTGTGGTGATGACAAATGACCAATGTGGGTCTGGGTGCATCTGACCATGGTACACGTTATGTTTTTGAAGAATTTCAGGGTGATTGTCCTTGATTAGGACATTTTCCAATTGTGCTCGACTCTTTGTCATCCCAGTGGGTTTTGGGGTTTTTTTTTGGTAAAGATGCTGTAGTGGTTTGCGATGTCCTTCTCTTGCTCATTTGATAGAAGAGGGACTGAGGCAAAGAAAGTTAACTGACTTGCCCAAGGTCATACAGCTAATAAGTGTCTGCAACCAGATTTGAACTCAGGAAGATGCATCTTCCTGAATCCAGGCCCAGCGCTCTATCCACTGTGTTATGTAGCTGCCCAGGTTGTGCTACCATGTGACCATGGGGTGCCTTTGATGCATATCTTAGTATTACTAGATGAGATGGTTTACTGAGAGGATATCTGGGAGAGCTGTCCAGAGTCTTTGGTGCTGAAAGGATGGTTTCATATATCTCTTCATGTCTCATGTAACCTAATCTGTTGAAAATTCTTTTCAGCAAAAGCTCAACCTGGGAAAAGGAGAGAGAGAGAGAGAGACAGAGACAGAGACAGACAGACAGAGACAGAGACAGAAAGACAGAGAGATAGAGACAGAGACAGACAGAGACACAGACAGAGACAGAGACAGAGAGAGACCGAGAGACAGAGAGACAGAGAGTGAAGCATAAAGACAGGAATTCCATCAGCGAATTGAGTTGAGGCTAATATGTGGCTATTGAATGTTGACAAGGTGAAATCAGATAGGTTTTAGAAATGACTTTTTAAAAAGAAAGACTAATGAGAGGAGAGGATAAGAGGCAACAGAATCTAATGCATTCACCATTCAATTCTGAATCATGAAAACTTGGATTCATATCTTTCCTAAGTAGCTATGGACACTTACTAGCTGTGTGACCTCAGACAACCACTCTGGGATTGTTTTTATCTCTGTAAAATGAGAAATTTGGAGAAGTTGACCTTTGAGCCCCTTTACAACTCTATATCTCTTAGCTTAAGTGTTAGTCCCTTGACTTTCCTGGTCTTCATTTATCTCTATAGCAGAAGGGGATTGGCCTAGGTGGATTCTGACAGTGCTTTGAGCTGGAGATTTAAATCGATGATCTGCTGGAGCCCTATGGTGGCTTGAGGTAAGGACTGGATGAAGAGGGAACTGAGGCAGCAGATAGAGAGCACACATAAGGGAGTAGAAGGAGAGGTTTGTTCAGGAAGGAGTCGATGGCAAGAATAGGGGGATATGGAGTCAAGAGGAACAAGATTAGAGTCCCAGCCCTACTACTGCTACATGCAGACTCTCCTTTAATCTTTGATTTTTGTATAGTCTAAGGCAGGGATGGGGAAGCTGAAGTCTTGAGTCCACATGTGGCCCTTCAGGTACTCAAATTTGGCCCTTTGACTGAATCCAAACTTTATAGAAGAAATCCCCTTAATAAAAGAGTTTGGTCAATAAAACTCAGACTCATTGAAAAGGGCGCACCTGTGGACCTAGAATGGAGGTTGTAGGATCCCTTTTTTGACTCTATGCTTGGGCTTCCCTGATTTGACACTGGTAAGGTCTTAGTCATAATTGACTAGTTACTCAAGAAATATCCTTCATAGCTAAGGCCAGCCATTTTCTTGTAACTTTCCTCTGAGGTTTTCCTTGTTAGTGGGCTACATTAATGCTTTGCCTGGTGCACGGCCTCTGAGCTTGTTTGCTAGCCCATTTCTTGGATTCTCTGAGTGGATGATCCCCTGACATGGATGCCTCTCTCACATCCAAGAAGAGCATGGTCATTGGTCTCCCCAACTTCTTGGGCAGGGGTAAGCTAGGAGACAGTATTTGGCCTTACCCTAGATCCTCTACCACTTACCCTCCAAATTTATTGAGGGGGATGAGTCACCTAAGCATTCCATACTCTAGACCAGTTTCTGAGAGTAGAAATTGCAGGCCGAGGTGTCAGTGGAAAGATTTCCCTTCTCTAAGAATCCCACACAGTCCTCACATGTCCAATCCCTATGCCAGCATCTTTTAATCAAGAAGCCTTCTGGCTGGCATCCACAGGCTCCCAGTTTAATGCCTCGACCTCCTCAGGAGATCTGGGTCCCCTGGAAGATGCACCTCGTGAGTAGGGCAGCATCCTGGAGCCTGGGAGGATCCCCTACATTCTACCTCAACTCTTCTTCATCATTGTTGCAGGGAGTTGCACAGAACCAACTGCCTTCAGTTTTTTCCGTTCCAGGTGGGGTCAGGGGCACACATGCATCCATGGCTGGGTGTCCCCCCTGTCCCTCTCATCCCCTGGGCTGATTTCATCTCCCCTTGCCTGGAGAAAGGAGACTGAGACTGGTCTCTGCCCCAGAGCAGTCCTTTCCTCTTCTGCTGTAGGGGTTGTTAGGAATCCAAGTCCCATTGAGGGGCTACTGCTCTGCTGCTGCTGCTGTAGCTACTGTGCTGTTTCCTTATGTGCCCTTTTCCCCTCCTTGTTTTCAGTACAGGCTGACCCAGACAACCCCAGGCAGACCTCAGCTGCCCCAAGCCCCACCCAACACCAGCAGCCTGCCCTCAGGAACCTGAGAACTGTCTCAGCTCTGGGTCCCCTCTGTTCCCTAGGCTTGGTGATAGGAGTAGGGAGAAATTACTTGTGGAGGGGGCTCTCCACTGCTGTTGGCCTGACATCACATAACCCTTCACTCAACCCCAAAATCTGACATGTTCATCACATAGGCCAAAAGACTTTTGAGACAACTCGTAACTTTATATATAAGTTTATGTATCAAATTTTGTAAGACATATAGCAGTTACAAAAGTACAAGAAAATTAGAATAATTGCAAAAAATCAATATAGGAAAAAAGGAGGAAAAATATTTCTGTGCAGGGGGTGATTTGAACAGAAAATCATACCAATGATCATTAATTAGTATCAGTATTTGCTATATGAGATATATCTATTAATCTATTAGAAACAATGAGTCTGTAATTTATATTAATTTAGAAATTACTGATTCTTGATTAACATATCTTTTGCTTCCTCAGAGGAAATAAGTCTATCTGTTAGGGGTTGTAAAGATATTTAAATATTAGGTAAAGTTAAAGAAGTAGATACCCAAGAAAGACTACCATCATTCACTTGTTCAGGGGAAATGGAAAAGTCATCACCCTGAAAGCAGAGAAAATCAATTCCTTTCAAGCAGTCTGAGAAAGGAGCATTTTGCTTATCAGACTTCAGATCTGTTTCATTGTTAGAGGTAATACATATACATTCATGTACTACCTCATGTAACATAGAGAAATCAGAAGCAGGATATGAAATTACATCACAAACATTGATGAGTGATTCAATAGACGGGCCTCCATCTCTCTAGTGATCATACTACACACTTTACCATTGCTCGAAGTAATAAAATCAGACAAAGAATTAGCATCATTATAATCATAAACATAGTTCCCATGTATGTGAGGCATAGCAAAATAAGAACAAAGAACAAAGGGAATAACATGAAATGCACACCTTATAGAAGATGAGATCTCATAATGATTTATACTCCCTACACAATAAGTATCTTCACACTTGAAGTTCTCAAATTCTAATGAAAGAGAATAGGTTTTTGTTATATGTAAGGAAAACATGTTATGCCATAATTTTTCGTTTTGTGAACTCAATTGTCTTTGCATATTCTCTTTCTGTATCAAGGTATACATGTTTTGTAGTGAATAAGCAGTCCAGCTGAACTATTCTCAAACAAGTTAAAGCAGAGAGAGTGAACAATTGGAAAAAAATCCTTCTGATAGTCTATTGTATGTTGGTGGGGTAGGACCATTGTGGGTAACTATTGGGCATTAATTGTCAAAGCCTGAGCTCCATCTTTCCTAGCACTGCACAGTCTGCTGGCTAAGATCCCAAGTTACAGACTATTTACTACACCCAAACCTGTTTCTGCTCCACCAAGTGGTACATCATGTCATGCCCTCTTTTTTATTGCATTACTGTAGAACAGGGAAAGAAATATGGAAATGTACTAGGGTTTTGAAAATTTTGTGTCACATTCACACAGCTCTTTGGTATCTTTGCAATCTGATTCCAAGTGTTCTAAGGCACATCATTAGAGATAGTCATATATAATTGGCCCACCGTCCCCGGTTATGTATTTGAGATCCATTTAAGCAAAATTTCATAGGGACTAGGCTCTTAAACCTGCCCCCTGTTCCACTGAACACAGGGACACTGTTATCAGCATATTTTGCATAAACACTTTCTATATATTGACGGGGATTAGACTGGGGCTGTAAAGACATTAGATTGCGACATGTAATAGATACTGCAGATGAAACATTCCAAGTGAGATCAGTTCCCTTTACCATCTGACACCCATATACAGGATGTGTCCCTTTCCACGTTTTTATATCTGGGCTCACAAGGGTGATTTTTGTAGTGATGCACAGAAAGAATGCTAGACATGTGTAGATGTCTTGTTGCCTGCTGCGCATGCTATTCACCCATCCAAAGTGTAAAGTGTTATTGGTGTTCAATAGCATAATTCTGTTGACATGGATGTTTATTGGCACCAGCCGTGCTCCTGGAGTCCATGAGTCCACCATCATCCTGTATCCAAGCACAACAGTACCTAAAAGAGCCTCATTAATGATAGAATATGTGGGTTAAAGGCACAATTTGATAATTATCTTTTCCTGAATAAACAAGTTGCAGTATTATCTTTTTCACATGCTTTAATTTCCATGGCTTTTGGTGCATAGACTGGTTTTCATTTTACCCATACTTGAGTTTCCAATTTTATTTTTTCAGTGGGTGTGTCAGTGGAACCAAATCCTTCAGTTCCTCTGACAGTTATTTCAGAAGGAGGAGCAGTTTTCACAAGAGGTATAATTTTACAAGGAATAATAACTATTTGAGCTATTCTAGCACTTTTTCAAAACTATATAGCTTCTCCTCTTAAATTCTTGAGTACAACAAAAATTTTTCCTTGATAGTTTGTTACTCAACCTGACACATGTATTCCTCGAGTCCCTTATCCTGATTTAGATAATATGCATCGAAAATTATTTTTAGGGATTCTCATACATATCCCAGGAGCAATTTTCTTATTTCTTTCCTATCCAATGGAAAATCCTCCAAAAAATGTAAGACATTTCCAGCTGATCTAGATGTTCCTGAATATGTTTCTGGGACATCTACTGTCAAGTACTCAATATTTGGAATCTTACATGATTGCTGTTGTCTAATTTGTATATTTGGGGTCATCATTCTAACTAGAAGTGTACTTTTTCCTAATGGTCTATTATTTGAATTATATAAAGCAGGAAACAAATTATATTTCCAATGTTGATAAGAATTACTAGCATGTAACTTCCTTAACTGTTCTTTTAATAATCCATTCATTCTTTCTATTCACTCAGATGCTTGTGGATAATATGAAATATGATATGTCCATTCTCTATTGTTTAATATACAGTATCTCTTTTTACTTCATTACCTTTAAAATAGGACCCATTATCACTTTTGATTTGCATTGGAATTCCATAATATGAACATATGATGTCTAGAGTTCTACAGGTGTTTTTCTAGGTTGCATTCTTATAGGGACAAGATACTTACTACTAAACCTGAATAGATGTCAACACAAGTACATATAAATTTGTGTCCTATATCTTGGGGTAGAGTAGTTGTGTCTGTGGACTGGTCCAGAGTTCAAAGGAACAAGACATCCATTTGTGATCTGGGAAAATATCTGTGTTCAGAAGGGTACAAGACCGATTCCATATATTGCTAGAAGGGTGGCCAAACCTTCCAGAAGTGGAATACTCAAGGTATAATCTTACCTTTTAGTCCTGGGAATGGGGCCCCTGCTCCTAGGACAATGGATAAGATATGTAATTACACAGGCATATAAATGTCCAGGGAAGATGTTTATATTTCATTAACTTTTCACATACAAAAATTCAAGGAAATTCTTTTTTTTTTAATTTTTGGAGGGGGGGAAGGGAAAGAGCGGGGAAGGGAAGGCAACTGGGGTTAAGTGATTTGCCCAAAGTCACATGGCTAGTACCTGTAAGTGCCTGAGGCCGGATCTGAATTCAAGTTTTCCTGACTCCAGGGCATCTGCCCTATTCACTTGACTTCTGGCTTCCCAGATTCAAGGAACTTCTGAAGAACTCTGGATAAAAAGTGCTATCCATCTGTAGAGGATGAATTGATGGAGCCCAAACGCAGACTGAAATATATTTCTTTTTACTTTTTCTTTATTTTTGGGGGGGATGTCTTTGTTTTAAATCTCAAGGGAATAATAAAATATATTTTGCTTATGTGTAACCTGTATCAAATTACTTAACTTCTCCGTGAGAGGTGAGAGGAAGGAAGGAGAAATTTTGGAACTCAAAACGTTGAAAAACAGTTGTTAAAAGTTGTTATGCATGGGATTGAGGAAAAAGGAAATATTAACTGTATCTATATGTCTATCTTTAGAAATTGCAGTTAGTCAGAAAATCTGCTAATAAAAACTGCACTGAAAAGGTTTCAAGTGCCAGGAAGATTAATGACATTTCATACTTGAAGCAGTTGCCCCATTAAGCTGGAAGAATTCCCACAATGCGGTTTCGGTGAAAGATTAGGTTGAAAAAAAAACCCTGATAAAATCATATTAGTAGATTTTAGAAGTTTGGAGATTAAGGAGGGGGAGATTAATCATTAAAGACTTTGAAGAATAATAATTTTCACTTACCAGGAGCTTAATATATTTTGAAATATTTTAGTGAGTTTTGGGGTGCCACTCTTCAGAAGGTGTTTTAAGGGAAAATAATAATAAAATTCTTTCAAAGTTTTAGGAGTAAATAGAAATCACATTTTTTCCCTTTCTTGTTTCCATGTAATAAAGGAAAACAGTTAATTTGAAAGTAATCCCAGAGTGAAGAAAAAAAAAATATATATATATATATATATATATATATGTAAGCATTCTGATTGTATTTCATAAGTGCTACTTGTTAACCCTTTTTTGACCATGGAAAGAGAAAAAGATTGTGTAGCTCAGGGATCCTGTTACACTCTCTCCCAGCTCAGCTGAATACTATCTCAGATCAAAGACCTACTGAGCCTTCTTTTGTAGCTCAGAGAACTCCTGGGACTCCCCATGTCAGAGACCTTCCTCCTCTGACCCTGTTAACTAACCCCTCTCATCTTAGGTCAGGTTTCCAAATAAAGGTGATGAAAATGTTATGGAAAATTGCAGGGAAACTCGAGTTACACAATTGTCTCAGAAAATTTATTAGCTGTGTCATCTTAAGCCAGTTATGTTATTTGTTTGCCTCAATTTCTGGATATGTAAAGAAAATAATTATGTTTGTGCCCACCTCCCAGTGTTGTTGCGATGATCAAGTGACATAGTGATTGTGAAGTGCTTAACACAGTGACTGGCATGTGGTGAGCACTACATAAATGTTGACTTATTGTTATTATGTCTTTATTTGAATGTAATTGCATACCTGGTGTGGCATATAATTAGATAAAAATAGTAAAGATAGTAAGATTAATTATTTTTAAGTGGGATAATTTGGAAATGCACTTGGCTGCATTGACATCATCTAATTGGTTTTTGATTTGTGTTTTCAATATATGATATTATTTCTTATTGTATTACTAAATTCTCTTACATTGTCAAATTTCAGATTCCATTTTGTGTAAGAGCATCTGGAATGCTCTTAGACAAATTTTCTTTAAATCTAGAAGCTATTAGATTATAAACTGAGCTTTTACAAAATGAGAAAAAATGGCTATGGGAACACTGTTAAACATTTGATGAGATATATTTTATTTTAGAAACAGATAATAATAATAATAAGGTTATTATAATAGAGAGTGAGTTTTCAGTTGAAAACTTTTGTCTAATATAAAAATGATGAAATTTTATAGGAGTGGTTTAAGGATGTGATTTCCATACATCAATGAGTCAACTATCATGGTTGGTTCTAAATTATATATAAAGGAAAAAAGAAATGTAATTAATGGTTAGGGAAAACTCAGGAATGAATAATACTCAAGCCCTAAGTTGTAGTTACTGAAATTTTGCTATTTGAGGTAAAAATCTTGGGAATTATAATTTGCTATCATTTTGAGTTCTGATTACAGGAATGGTTGTCTGAATTATCATGAAATCAATGGTAGAAAATTACTTGTGCTACGGTTCCACTTAAAATAACCGTAGACAATGCAAACACTTGGAAGTGAACCTGCCAAGACAAACCTAGGAACTAAATGATCTTAATGACAAAACATATTTCACACAAATAAACTCTAGTCTAAACAACTAGAAAAATAACAACAGTTGATAATGCATGAGCCAAATAAACATAATAAAGATGATAATCCTACCTAAATTAATTTTCTTATTCCATTACCAATTAAACTACCAAAAATTATTTCATGCAACTAGAAAAATCATTTGAAAAATTCATCTAGAAGAACATAGTGTTAACAATATCAAGTGCATTAATTTTTTAAAACATGAAGGAATGTGGACTAGCTTTTCAAAATCCTAAACTATATTATAAAGTTATAATCATTAAAATTATCTGGTACTACTTGGGAAATAGAGTATTGAATCAATGGAATAGATTAGGAACAAAAGACATAATAGTAAATGCTGTGAAATCAAGTGCTTAATTAACCTAAAGACCTAAGCTCTTTGGACAAGAGCTCACTATTTGAGAAAAACTGCTGAGAAAAATGAATAAAAGTATGACAGAAACAAGGTATAGAACAACATCTTACACCATATACAGAGTTAAGGTCAGAATGGGTAGATAACTTGTACGTCAAAGGTGATAACAAAAGCAAAGTAGGAGAGCAAGGAATAGTTGACCTGTCATATCCATGATGAAGGGAAGAATTTATCACCAAAGAAGAAATAGAGACACTACCAAGTGTGAAAAGGATAAGTTTGATTATGTCAAATTAAAAAGGTTTTGCAGAAACAAAAGCAGTATGTAGAACTGAGTCGACTCTACAAAAACACAAGTCATTCCCCAAGTGATTTTTTTTTTGGAGGGCAGTTGGGGTTAAGTGACTTGCCCAAGGTCACATGGCTAGTTTTTGTGTTAAGTGTCTGAGGCCGGATTTGAACTCAGGTACTCCTGACTCCAGGGCCGGTGCTCTATTCACTGCGCCACCTAGCCGCCCCTCCCCAAGTCATGTTAAAGAGAAATGAGTTTTCTCCCTCATATTAACAGTCAGTTATGAAACTGGGATCAGTACTTTTTCGTAAGGCAGTAGACTGTATTGCTGGGTCAAAGGGTATGCACAGATTTATAGGTCAATCATTTTGAAGCTGCCACAGACAGCTGATAAAAGGAATACAGGCATTTCTCACGTTACCCAAGCAGAGGGAGCCAAGAGAGTGAAGAAAAGGCAAGGATTCACCTGAGCTCTCTCTGAAACCGCTCTAAACACCTTTAAATAATACCCTAAAACAAATTCTGGAGTGACAAAACTCACAAAAGGCTGAGGTGAAACAATTTCCAATCCCAAGACATCTTATAAGGTTGGTAGGGAAGGTCTGTCCCACAAGGGTGAGAGTGGAACACAGTACCAGGCAGGCTGTGCCAGCACAGCCGGGGCCTCAGGAAACCAGGAGCAGGCCTTGGGAGGCACTGAATCAGCAGTAGCAATACCTGTCTCTGAGTCCAGAGACAGTAAAGGGGCTGCACAACTGGTCAGAAAAATATTATAGGGGTCTCTCTGCTGGTTCAGGGGGCAGAACTCTATTGCATTGCCCATGCTCAGATCTGGGTCACAGTCCTGATTGGTAGTCCCAGGGTGAGGAGGAGCACTAGCACACCAGTGCTTGTGGCCACAGTGGAGCGGGGACACTCCTCACGCTTCCAGGGCAGAAAACAGTGCTTGTAATTGCTCACAGAGCAGAGCACAGGCCAGAAGAAGAGTAAACACACCTCTCCTTGGATTAGACTACCTTGGAAGAACTGAAATCTTACAGGTCCCTAGAAATACATCTGAAAACAGTGACAGAAACCCTTGCAGAATGAAACAGTGTACACTCCATCCTGGAAACAGGACCCAACTTTAGGAAAGAGCTAAAAGTCAAGAAATAGCTGGGAAAATGAACAAACAACAGAAAAACGAAATTCTGACCATAGAAATTTACTTTGGTGACAAGGAAGATCGAAACACACACTCAGAAGAAAAAAAGGCAAAACACCTCCATACACCCAAAGCTTCGAAGGACTGAATTGGTCTCAGGCCATGAAAAGGCTCAAAAAACATTTTGAAAATTAAGCTAGAAAGGTAGAAGAAAAATTGGGAAAATGAATGAGATACAAGAAAATCATGAAAAAAGTAATCAACATCTTGCTCAAGCATTCGCAAAAAAATACTAAAGAATATAAAACCCTAAAAACCAGATCAGGCAACATGGTGGGGACACAGTACATCAGTATGGATGGACACAATGCTAAAATGCAGGGATCAAACTCTTGGTGGGTGGTCTCCTCTCTCAGTGCTGGATGTCTCAAGCCTTCAAGCCCTGATCCAGTAGTGGTGGCAGCTTTCTCTCTGCAGGTCTCCTCTTCAGCTTTCACTTGGAGTATTTTTTTGAGCTTTTTTTGGAGGGTGGAGAGGAATGGTAGTAGCAGGAGGCCACAGAGCATCAAGTTAAGGGACAGGAGCAGAAAGAGATCCCAGTACAGTATGGCAAACTTTACATAGGTGTTTGCTGAGAATGCAGATTTCTTACAGAATCCCTTGCATCAAGTCCAGTTTAAATGGACATAAAGCAACATCTCTCTGTACTCCTTTCCATCCCCATTCAATTTTCTCTGGAGGTCTTTCATATCTAAGTTTTCTAAAATTCTATTACTCTGCTTAACTTCTTGCTTACTCCTTTTATGGTTAACCTTATCTAACTCTCAGAGGTGAAATCTGAGGTTCCTCACTACTGTAGTTTTACTATTTCTTCCTATAATTCATTTAACGTTTCCTTTAAGAATTTGAAACCTATGTCATTTACCAAACATATGTTTATTACTGATATCACTTCACTGTCTGTCTTTCCTTTGAACAGGAGATAGTATCCTTGCTTGTCCCTTTTTATAAGGCTATTAGTGCTTTTGCTTTGTCTGAGATCATGCTGGCTACCTCTCCATTTTTACTTCAGGTGAGGTATAACAGTTTCTGCTCCAGCACCCTATTTTTACTCTGTGGCTCTTCCTTGGTTTCAAGAATGTTTCTTGTTAAAAACAAAACACACAGAAATAAAGAAACAAACATATTGCTGGATAGTGGTCTCTCATCCACTTTTGCTACCCACTTTGACTTTATTTGTGAGTTCATCTCATTCACACAGTTAAGATTACTACCTATGCATTTCTCTTCATCCTATTTTCTTCTTTTGCTCCTTCTCTCTCTTTGTATCCTGTCTCTACTCTAACTTTGGTTTTGCATATAACCACTGGATTCTTTTATCAGCCCGACTGTTTGTCACTACTTTTTCTTTCTCTTTTCCCATTTTCTTACTTACCTCCACAGTAAGATAGAGTTTTATGACCAACTGAGTAAGAATATATAGATAGAAACATAGATATAAATATTTTCCCTTTTTGAAACAATTTAGATATGACTGAGGTTCCAGCATTAGCCACTTCTCCCACCCCCTACCATTTTTCACTCCAGGGTATAAACCCTTCTTTGAACACCTATTTTATATGAGGTCACTTCCCCCATTTTTTTTCTCTCCTGCCTTCTTCCAGGACATTCATATTTCTCCCCTATGCATTTATTTTACATCATTCCAACCTAAATGGTTGACTCCCAAAACTCCTTTGTATGTAGAATCCTTCTAGCTGCTGTAATAATGATAAAATTCTTGAAAGATATACGTATCATCTTCCCTCAAAGAAAAGTACACAGTTTAACCCTGTTGAGTTGTCTGTGGTTTCCCTTTCATATTTACCTTTTAATGCTTCTTTTGAGTCTTGTATTAAAAAGTTGTAATTTTTTCTTCAGCTCTGGTCTTTTCATCAGAAATGCTCCTAAGGCAACTATTTCATATCCATGTTTTTCTCTTGATGTTGTTCAGAGAGCAAGGCTGCAGTAACTGGAATGTTCTCAGAAAGTATGTCTCCACCCATAAGTATCTCATCCACTGAATATTCTGATGTTAGATGTGCTTCCACAGAGAGTAAGCCTGTAGTACCCGGAATGTTCTCAGAAAGACTGTCTCCTGCTACAAGTGTC
>CM053602.1:56555275-56572172 GCA_028646575.1 Pseudocheirus occidentalis | reverse complement strand
GAAAGCTTCTAGAAATGTTATAGCCAGGTTCCAGAATCTCCACACTAAGGAGAAAATGTTATAGGTTTCAAAGAAGAAGCAATTTGAATACTGCGGAAACCCAATTAGGATAACCCAGGATCTGGCAGCTTCTACACTGAGGGATCAAAGGGCCTGGAATATGATATTCCGGAGATCAAGGGAGTTAGGATTAAAACCAAGAATCACCTACCCAGCAAAATTGAGTATAATGTTCCAGGGGAAAATATGGTCATTCATTGAGGTGGAGGACTTTCAAGGATTCTTGCTGAAAAATAATAAAGGACTGAATAGAAAATTTGTCACTCAAACACAAGAAGCATGAGAAGGTATACATGGGAAAGAAATCATAAGGAACCTATCAAAGTTGAACTATTTACATGCCAATATAGAAAAATGATAATATTAACTTATGAAAGCTTTCTTAGTTTGAGGATAGGTGAAGGGAATACAAATGTATAGTTATGTATACCTACACATATGTCTATACAGGACGGTATATATGCGTATGAATACATATCTGAGTATGTGTGTATATGTGTACCCAGAGGGTACAGGATAAATGGAATGTGAAAGGAAGATAATTTAAAAGATGAAAGTCTCAGGTGGAAGAGGACTAGAATGAGAGGAGAGAGGGAGCGACAGAATGGGGTTAATCATCCCATATAGAAGAGGCAAGGAAAAACTGTTACTACTTTACTTTCATTTACTCTCGTTGAATTTGTCTTATGGAAGTAATCCCATAAAGTCTAACCTGTGTATTTTGCCACACAGGATATTGGAGGAGATGGTGATGAGAGGCGGGATGAAAGAGGGGAGGGCAGGGTCTGGGGGAGGGTTGCTGGAAGCATACACTTCAGTAAAAGGAAAGGGACAGGGTAGAGAATAGAACAAGGAGGGGACTGTATAGGAAGGAGGGACATATAAGCAGCCCCTCACAACATGTCCACTGTGGAGATGTCCTGTGTAAATTACACATGTATAGCCTGTATTGAATTCCTTGTCCTTCCAGTAGGGGTGGGTGACAAGGGAGGAACTGAAATAATCCAGAACTTAAAGTTCTACCAGTAAATGTTAAAAAAGTATATATGTGTGCATATGTATATGAGTGTGTGTGTGTGTGATTATTATTAACTACATGCACCTGAAAATTAAGATATACAGGTACTGGGGTAGGGAAACTCTCCCTGCCATACCAGAAAGTTAGAGGGGTATTGGAGGAGGACATAGAAGAGAGCAGATTGGGGGAGGGGCTTTACAGTGGGATCGCTGTTTTGGAATTGGGGGTAGGGGAAAGACAGGGAGAAAATTTGAAACTCAAAATCTGTTGTAAATGAATGATGTAAACAAGAAAATAAATAAAATAATAAATTTTAAAAAAATGATGGCATAGCTTTGGAACCAAAAATGTCATATCTTGGAATGTCCTTAGCACACTAAATGTGGAAGCCCAGGGGCTTTCAGATCTCATTCAATGGTGGTTGTTGGGGGTGACTGAGAATTGGCAAGCTGAATTTCCTAGCTGGGCATAAATCCCAACTTTGAATGTCCCACAACAGAGTGGGGATATGGTAGCAAAGCAAACCCCCCTCCCTCTATGATAGCTGGAAACTCTTTGAGAATGTGAATCAGAATCTGCTCTGTTGGGGGCCTTAAAATGGAAAATATCATAAATAGCAAGCACATATTGTATGTGAGCCAAATTATTGGCCAGTTCTAGGGAATTTCAAAAATAAGAAGGGTGAGATTGTGCCTAGGAGAGCAGTCTCTTCTCACAATTTAATTTATGTTCCATGGTAAGGATGGTTTGAAACAAATCACCAGTTCACAGCTATACAGCTAAAAGAGTCTGTTGAAAGTACTGTCTATTTTTTGGCAATGCAATGAAAAAAATCTCTCCCCCACTGAAAACCCTTTGACACCAAACCAAATGTATTTCCCTGTGTTCCCTATTTTGGCCAAGATTGCCAGTATTGGTACTATGAAGGGAAATGAATAAAGAGTGGGTTTGGGACAAAAAAATGAAAGCACAGCATGCTAGGGCCTCACAAGAAACATTGGATAGGTTTAGAAATATGAATAGAGGTACAATCCTTGTTTGTCATAGTATTATCCAATAAAAATGTTTCAAAATCCTTATAGACCATAGGAGGGTGTGGCCTTGTAATCCAAAATATCTATTCTTGGTAATGCTTTAGAACACTGAATATCAGGGCTTCTCGGCACCTTTCAAAGACATATGTTGGAGTGATCGTGGAGTTTGGAATACAAAATTTCTTAGGTATGGAATAAATCTAGGCACACTTAATGTCCAGATATTGAGTGACAAACTTAGTGATATGAGGGATGGCTCACAGAACACAAAATATACGAGGTTGAAGGAAGTTTGAAATTCACCTTCTTGACAATGCAGAATCTGGAAATTGAGAATTGTGAGGGCCTAGAAAGGGAGAGGGGGATGTGTACAGGGGTGAGAATGGACACTTTCAAAATAAGGATAATTTGAACTCACAGTGCTTCAGGATGGGGAGTTGCCATGGAGAGAAAAATGAGGGAACTAGCAGTGCACATATTAGAAAGCTACCTTAGGCCAGAAAATAAAAAAGATCCGATCCTGTAATGTCCTGGAAATGAGGCTATAATGTAGGTGGGAGGCTTCAGAGAAGAGAAATCATCTGATGGGGAAAGGCGCCACCCAGCAGAAAATCTCACAACTCACAAGCATTTATTTTCGGGTATATATTGTGTGGACCCAAATATTGGCCATTTAAAAAATTAATTTAAAAAAGAAGGTATCATAGGCAATCATTCACACATTCCAATATAATTTTATTAAGCATTAGTGACATCCAAAGTCCTTCTATCTTCAACTAGGATGTTCAAAGAAATTAATAAGATTACTGTTGACTTTTTGGCTAGCCTACACGCCCCCCTCCCTTTCCAACACACCAAAATACCTGCAGAGCTAAATAAATGCAGTTCCAAGTATTTCTTTCTTTAAGAACCTACAATAATTTACCGTGGAATGGTCCTTCCAATGCTAAATGTCTGAAATTTGGAGGTTTATTGTAGATATATTCTCTGTAGGAAATAATATGTTCCAGTTGTAGATAAATACTGTGTAGCATGCTAAGGATTTTAAAAACCACTCATTACTTTTAAAGTCCTGTATGTGGTAACATTCATGTACATGATAATACTGACCTAATAAAAAAAAGAAAAAGAAAAATCCTTATGAATCATATGACGGTAAAGTTTTAGAATCCAAAATATCAACTCCTTGGCACATTGATTCTCAGGGCTTTCTTTCATGGACCTGGGATCCTGGAGCTGAGAATACAGATTACCTAGCTGGGTGATCAATCTTTCCCCTGAAGGCCTGGATTTTGAGTGAAAAGCTTAGAAAAACTATGAAATAAGGGATGGTTTGTGGTACATTGAATGTATGAGCTTAAAAAAATTGGAATTCAGGATAATCAGCTGACTGAGACTATTGAATCTGCTGGATCAGAATTGTGAGAGCCTAGAAAAGAGAGAAAGGGTACAGGGTCTGGGTAAGGACATTTTCAGAGACAGGCCGATGTGCATACACAGTGTCAGACCGGGAGTTGCCATGGAAATGAAAATGAGAAAACTAGCAGTGCCCATAGAAGAGGGAACCTAAGAGCAAAAAGAGGCCCTAGGGTAGCAAAGATCATATGTTGCAGTGACCTGGAAAACAGGATAAGATATAATTGGGGAGGGGGAGAAAAGAATTCAGAGAACAAAAATTCTCTGCTGGGGGAGGAGCCTGAGAGTAGAAAGATCTCAAAATTCACAAGGATTTATTTTCATATTTAGACAGTGTGGTTCCAAATATAGGGCTTTTCTTTACTCATTTAAAAAGAAAGATGTTTTTCACAGATCATTCACTTATTACAATATGATTTTTATTTACTATCAGTGACATACAAGAGAAGCAAAAAAAAGCTGAAACAAAACAACAACAAAGCCTTTCATCTTCAACCAAACCAGCAAAAGTGGTTGGTGAGATTGCTGTCAATTTTTTGTCTAGGTAAAAAAAAATTGCAACACCTGCTCTCCTAAACAAAAGCGGTTGCATGTATCTCTTTCTTTAGTAAAAACTATACTTTCCATTTCTATTAATAAATAAGACTACTGAGAAAAAAAATGACAAAAAGAAAAAGTGTCCAATTTAGAGAGTTTATTAGGGGAAAAACTTCTATTTTGAAATCATCATATCACTATGGGCCATGTACATTTTGAGAATAGTTCAAGTAATGAAAAAAAAAAACTTTTCCACGTTGAGTATGATATGGATGTAGAACCAAAAATGTCATTTCTTGGATAGGCCCAAGAACACTATAGGACTTGACTTCTAGGAACTTTTGTTATGGGAAGGCTGGAAGAAGTTGAGAGCAGAGATTCAAAATGTCTGAGTTAGGAGTTAAATCCAGCCTCTGAATGTCCGAATGGGGCGAGGGGACAGTGAAGTAGGTATATGAGATCATAGAGATTATTGCGATCCAAGAGTTTTTCAGTTTGATGGACACTTTGAATCCACAGCCCTGAGCTTGATTATGCTGTAAATATATAATGTCAGAGTGGGGTGGGACTAGACGGGGGAGAGAGGGAGATGTTCAGAGCCTGAGAATAGACACTGTCAGAAAGAGTAGGATTT
Source organism: Pseudocheirus occidentalis (assembly GCA_028646575.1). NCBI lineage: Eukaryota > Metazoa > Chordata > Mammalia > Diprotodontia > Pseudocheiridae > Pseudocheirus > Pseudocheirus occidentalis. The sequence goes on along the minus strand of CM053602.1, from coordinate 56,567,473 downwards.
TAGTAAATAGGCTGGTGTAGCCATGGTGAAGAGAAGGAAGGATGTAGGAGAGCACTCAGAAGAAGAGGTATCAGAAGACAATGTGCTCAGTGACTCGAAAGGGCAGATGTTTTTTAAGTCCTGAAAATCGTGAGGTCTCATTGTGAGAGTTGTTCTCTGAAAAGCATAGAATGAACAATGTCAGAAAATGACAGTACTCTCAGATATGTTCTTAGTTGGCTCAAATATTGACCTGTTGGAGGTCGTTTAAAAACTGGAAGGTAGATACTTCTTAGGAAATCAAACAAATTTCAATTAAATTTTTAGGATGCGTTGAAGATGCCTAGAAGAAAAACTTCTGACATCCTTAGCCACAGAGACTTAATGGCTAGTGAAATTACTATGAATTTAATGGACACCCCCAAAATCTTGCAAACTCCAAATATCTGTAGAGGAAAAAACAGTGCAATCCTCTGCAGTCACATCATTGTTAAAGATTTCTAATGATAGTAGTATTTGTGTTAATCAAAATTCAGTAATTGGGTGTAGTATAGCATAGTGTTGTGTAAGAAGAACTTATAAGAGGAGAAGACGTCTGTTAGGAAATCAGTATATGGGTAAGACTCAAGCAGGTTTTTTGAATAAAAAATAAATTAACCTTAACCAAAAAAATAAAGGAAAAGAAAAGAAAAGAAATTAAATGAAAAGGGAAGAAAAGGATAGGAAAGGAAAGGAAAGGAAAGGAAAGGAAAGAAAAGAAAAGAAAAGAAAAGAAAAGAAAAGAAAAGAAAAGAAAAGAAAAGAAAAGAAAAGAAAAGAAAAGAAAAGAAAAGAAAAGAAAAGAAAAGAAAAGAAAAGAAAAGAAAAGAATAGGAACAACCAGGAGGTTACTCCTTTAGATATGAGAATCTCCTATCTATGAAGGTCCTTAGAAAACAGAAAGTCTGGAATTCCAGGTACCATTAAATCAGGCAAGTTGGTGTTAGATTAGAGCTTAGAAAATGAAATTTCATACCATGGCAATGAATCCCACCTCAGAATAGATGTGGATTGTGAAGACAGAATTATTTTTTTTAATTTATTGACTTGTTTATTTACTTTTACTTTACAAGATTCAGTTACAGAATCACTCGAGTTTTAGATTTTCTCCCCTCCCTTCTCTTTCCCCCTCCATGGTGGCGTACAATCTTGTCTGGAATCTGCAAACACTTTCACATTGTACAATAGTCTCATTATATAGAAGCATTGTAATGAATGGAGCAAATAATGGGAAAAAATAAAAGAAACAAAACCAAACATGGAAAAAAACAATAGCATGTGTTGCTTTAGTCTCCATTTAAACTCTGGTCTTTCTAGATCTCTCCCTGAGTGTAGATATCTCCTTCCATTCTGAGACTTGTAGATCTGTCTTTTAACTGTGCATTGCTGAGAAGAGTCGAGTTTATCAAGGTTGGTCGTCACACATATGATGAATCTGTGACTGTGTGCAAATTTTTCCTGGTTCTGCTCTTCTCACTTAGCATCAATTTGTATAAGTCTCTCCAGGTAATTATGAAGTCCATCTCCTTCCCATTTCTTATATCACAATAGTATTCTATTACATTCATATACCATAACTTGTTCAGCCATACCCCAATTGATGGGCATCTCTTAAGTTTCCAGTTTTTGCCACCACCAAGAGAGGTGCAATAAATATTTCTGTACACGTGGGTCCTTTTCCCACTTCTAGGATCTCTTTGAGATACAACCACAAAAGTGGTATTACTGGGACAAAAGGTGTACAATTATTCATAGTTCCACATTGCCCTCCAGAATGGTTGTATCAGTGCAGAGCTCCACCAACAATACATTAGAGTTCCAATTTTTCCACATCCTTTCCAGCACTTGTCATTTTCCTGTTTTGTCATCTTAGCCAATATGACTGGTGAGATATGGTAGCTCAAAGTTCTTTTGATTTGAATTTCTCAAATCAATAGTGATTTTGAGCATTTTTCCATATGCTTAAAGATATCTTTAATTCCTACCTCTGAAAATTGCCTGTTCCTATCCTTTGCCCATTTATCATTTGGGGAATGATTTCCATTCTTATAACTTGTACTTAATTCCCTGTATGTCTTAGAAATGAGGCCTTTATCAGAGACACTGGTTGTAATGAAGCCAGAATTCTTGAACAGATATTTGTCTTGGAACCTAGAATACCTGAGTTTGGTATAAATATGCAATCTAGAATCCAGAGCTGGATGAGGCTATAGAAACAGGAATGTTAGTTGAAGAACTGACTAGAACAGAGAGAGTGGGAGATGTTCAGAGGCCATTGAGGGGAATTATCTGAAGAAATAGGATTTTAAAACAGACAAAGTAGCATCTAGGAGGAGCCTTGGAAAACAGAATGAGAGACTGAGTAGAGACTCTACAAGTAATTTATCATCCAGGAGAGAACAAAATAGGTCAGGACTGGAATGTCATTAAATTTTCAATATGCTATAGAAATGATGACGCTGAGATCCATCATCTGCTGTGGAATGGGCCATCAAATGCAAAATATCATCAATTTCAAGCAATATTTTAAGTACATTCTTTTTTTTTGCTAGGGGAAAGCAGGGATGTGGGGTTAAGTGACTTGCACAACGTCACATGGCTCATAAGTGTTAAGTGTCTGAGGCCAGATTTGAACTCATATGCTCCTGACTCCAGAGCTAATGCTACATTCACTGTGCCACATAGCCACCCCTAAATAAGTTCTTAGTGGGAAAAAAATTTTCTGGTTCTAGGTAAATAAAGAAAGGAGGAAAATTTGGAATATCTGGATATCAATCTTTTATTTCAATTCTCTCTCTCTCTCTCTCTCTCTCTCTCTCTCTCTCTCTCTCTCTCTGTCTCTCCTCAAAAATCTTCACGTCTTCCACCATACATCCAAAAAGGTTTCAAGAAATGACTGATAATTTTTGGCTAATTAAGAAATGCACAGATAAGGTGATATATCAGCACCATGAAACAAATCAATTCTATGAAGATTCTTCTTTGAAAAACACTGCCAGTGATATTATTACTATTGATAATGAAGATATATTTTTTTAACTAAAAGATATCTAGTTATTAATTCCTGAAGCCTAAGAAGGAAAAAAATCCTAAAATTTCCAGAAGTCATCAAGTATGACTTGATAAAGTTTAATTGAAAAAAAATTAAATCAACATTATAGATCATAGGCTATGTTTCTTTGGAACCCAAAATATCATGTCTTGGAATATCCTTAGCACAGTGAATGGCTGGGCTGTCAGGTCCCATTCAATGGCAATAGAGAGTAAGCATACTGCATTTCCTAAGTAGACATAAGTCCCAACATTGAATGTCCTTGTTTCAAGTGGGCATGAGAGCAAAGCAAACTTTAGAACACAAAATGTTAGACCTTTGAATGGGTTACAAACCACCTTCTCTGATACCTGGAAGTTCTTTGATGACATGAATTAGAATCCGCCTTGAGAGGAAAATATCATGAAAAGCAAAGATGTATTTTCATCTATCTTCTAAGGGAGCCAAAAGATTGGCCAGTTATTTGGGAATTGTTTTAAGGACGGAGGGAGATTTTGCCTAGGATTTCAATTTTTTTCCTCCAATTTAGTTAATATTCTGGAGTAGGTATGATTTGAAACAAATCACCATTTCACATCTACACAGCAAAAAAGTGGTGATGAATAAAGAGGTTTGGGAGTTCTGGGTGTCTGAGGGATCTCATATGAGATCCCTAGAGTGTTCTTGTCTGGAAAGAAATTCAACGGACCCAAGCTATCATTTTCTTTTTTTTTTTCCTTTGGTTTTTTTTGTCCATAAAAAAGGATTCTAGAGTTTTACTGCTGTTCTTGTCTTGCTTCCTTTTTCTCATGTTGGCCAGTCTATTAATTGCTTGGTTTTTTAGCTCTGTGGAACTCTGCTTCCTGGAGGGAGAAAGCTCTGTCCCAAATCGCTGGGGCCCTCACAGCTTCCGGAGCTCTTAGTGGGGTGCTGCAGCCTCACATCCAAGCCTTGGCTCACTGAAAGCGCACCCCAGGACCACCACTCAAGACCACGATCCAGATCCAGGCCACTCAACGCAAGAGCCCTTGGCCCTGATGGATCACGGCAGCCCCCCTGTTATTTGCAGGCCGAGGGCTCTGAAGCAGCCCAGTGGGGGCCGCTGCGGCTCTCAGACGTTCCTGCTGTTACCACGCCTCCCACTGCTTCCTTGCCCTGGGAGCAGTTTGGCCAGACCAGCTCTTCTCCTCCCGAGTTAGCAAAATCCACTGACCTTTCTCTTAGCCTTTTTCTCTTCTGGCCTGATAGATGTGGTAATTGTGCCTCCAGTGCAGTCGATCAGCTGTCCTATAGCCACGGTTCCCTGCCCGATGCCCCAGGGCTTGACCCGGCCGGGTTTTGGCCACGGCTCCCAGACTGCTGCGAAGAGCCCTGCCTGCTGCGCTGCCTGTAGCAACAGATGTTCTTTCTGTCTTTTGGAGAGTTTTGGAGCTTGAAAATCTGTTTAGCGTCCCATTTTATGAGTTTTTTAGCGTGTTTGTGTGGGAGCTGTGGTGCTTTGCTGCTTCTATGCCGCCATCTTGGCTCCGCCTCCCCCCCCCAAGCTATCATTTTCAAAGTTACAAAGTTTATTGTTATACTGATTTAGCAGCAAGGAGAAGTAGGGGCACCTGCAAAGTGCAGGGATCTAAGGTAAAGGTATAATGTTTTATGCTCTGCAGTGGGAAGGCAAAGGTTAAGGGATCATGTAAAGAGCAGGGGCTAGAGATGCAGTTTTTATAACCATAAAACTGTCACTCAAATGCTAATTATGCTAACTAGGTGGGCAAAGGTGGAGTTAGGGAGTAGTTAGGGAGGAGTTCGGGAGTGGTCAGTGCTTAAAGGAACATACACTTTTCATATCAAATGTGGAGGTGTGTTACCTATAACTCACTGGGAGGTCCCCCTGGGGGGGCTATCTGGAGGTGTGGTTTTTGGCTTGAAACATCACTAGGTTACTTTTTGGTCAAGGATCAAGGGATATGGCCCATATGGCTGTTGGGAGGGTAGGCTTGATTGTTTCAGGAGCTGCCAGGTCTGGGAGCTAGACCATATTGGGAGGAAGTTATTTCTCTGATAATGTTATTCAAGGCTTTTGGATGCAGCTGGCCACTTAGAACAAAGGAGGCATACATTTCTCTAACTAAGAATTTTTTTACAGAATGCTTTTGAAGGATTCATAAGTACTGTTATCTAGACAGACTTGCTAGCTCAGGGAAAAGAATTTCTGGATGGGGGAAGGGGAGAGGCAGAGTTAATGCCTTTATGGCTGGTGGAAAGTATGACTTTTACAACTTAATTGCACAGGCTTGTTACAAACTGATGTTAGAGATATAGGTACCAGAACACAAGTGAGATTTTTACAGAAGGAAGTTATAACAATGTTACAAACAAGATTACGAAAGTGGAAAATATATATACCACCAACTAAAAACAGTTTTGACACCAAAACTCATGTACTTCCCTTGAAATTTTTCTTCAGACAAAACTGCAACTGATATTACTCCTAAAGAAAGTGAATGCACAGTATATTTGGGCTACAAAAGGGAATTGTAGCAAGCTAATCACTTCAAAAAGACAGGTTAGTTTGGGAAACTTGTATATAGGTGAGATGTATGTGAATTGTAATAATTATACAATAATGAAAGAGAAAGAAAAATCCTTACAGGCCAAAGAGGGATATGGCCTAATAATCCAAAATATCAGCTCTAGAGTGCTCCTTCAAACACTGAATGTCAGGCTTCTCTCCATATTCTCCAAGGATACATTTTGGAGGGGTCTTAGAGATAAGAATGCAGATTTTCCTCAATAGGGGATCAGTCCTGCCTCTGTAGGTCCAGATTTTAAATGAAAATCCTAGAGAGACTATGGGTTGTGGCATGACTCATGACACACAGAATGTATGAGTTTGAAGGAAATTTGGAATTCAAGATGATCACGTGCATGAAACTGTAGAATCTCCTAGAACAGAATTGTGAGGACCTAAAGAAGAGAGAAGGAGAGATGTTTGGGGGTGGGAATGGACATTTTCAGAAACAGGAGGATTTGAGCACACTCAGTGTTAGGACTGGAAGTTGCCATGGAAACAAAAATGAGAGAGCTAACATTGCATATAGAAGAGTGGGCCTTAGAGCAAAAAGAGCCTATAAGGTAGCAAAGATCAGATCTTTCAGAGTCCTGGAAAACAGAATATGTTATAGGGAAGGTTCAGAGAACAGAAATCATCTGTTGGGGAAGTGGAAAGTTTCACAACTAGCGAAGAATTAATTTCACATCTATACTGAGTGGGTCTGACGGTTAGTTTCCTTTGACTAAATTTAAAAATAAGGTAGATTTTTCATAAGAGATCATTCATTCATTCCAATCTAATTTTATTAGGTATCAGATATAGATTAAGAAGAATAAATAGAGAAACTAAAGAAAACCAGAGCCCTTCTATCTTCAAATAGATTTTTCAAAGAATTTAGTGATACTGTCAATTTTTTTGGCTAGCAAACCCTCTTCCTTGACCTCACCTGTCGCCTCCCCCGTGCCAAAAGCAAAACTTCTTGCGTAGCTAAAAATGTAGTTCCATCTATTTCTTTAGTATTTCTATAGAAACTTTGTTTCTATAACTAGTGATATAAATGACTTCCTAGAGATTTTTGACAGGAAAATATTGTAAGAAGTATAAAGAGATGAGAGGAAAGATGTCTTCTATTTGGAAATCATCATATCAGGAAGGCCCACATACACTGTAATCATAATCAAGTTAACAGAAAATAAAAATAATGCATTGACCCCGTCTTGCACAAACCCAAAATTTCATAACTTCCATGGTCTCTAGAACACTAAAGGGTGAGGTTTCCAGGTACCCTCCACAGGAGAAGGTTGGAAGTTGTTGATCGCAAGGATACAGGATGTCTGAGCTAGGAGTTAAATTCTGCCTTTGAATGTACCAATAGGGAGTGGGAATTGAGCAGTATGGAGAGACACTAGAACGGAGAAAGTGAGAGATGCAACAGAATGGATAGAGCACCAGTGCCTGAGTCAGGGGGATTGAGTTCAAATGTGGCTTCCGATATTTACTAGCTTTGGGACACTGGCCAAGTCACTTAACCCTGATTCCCTCAAAAAAGTGAAAGATATTGAAAAGCTGAGATTGCAATTTATCAAAACAGTGGGATTTTACTCCATAGAATGACAGTTCTGAAGGTAAACTTGGTGAAGGAAAGGAGAGGAGGAGCACTTGGAAGAAGTTAGGTCAGAGCAAAGAGAGTTCTTAGAACATGACATGGCAGAACTGGGGAGTCCTAAAAACTTCCATAGAGCAAACAAACATAGCAAAGTGCTGAGAACATAAATCAGGTGACCTAGAAGGGGTCTTAGAATTGAAAATAGCATTAATTCCATAACTTATGATCATATATGCTTTTGGTGAAAACACTGGCTAGTGTGAAGGAAATGAAGAAACAAGGGTATTTTAGACATTTTGTAGGAGATAAATCCTTAATTCTGATTGAATTTATAGTAAGCTTTAAAAAAAACAACCCACCTCTTTAAACATAATGGGAAAGGATACCATGAAACTGTCTATTTTTGGCTCTGTCCCTCCCCTTGTATCAATAATGCAATATTCACAACACCCATGGTGGTTATGAATATGCTGGTATAGTTGTGAATCACAAAACGTAGCAAAATCTCCACATGGAGGGCAGAATCAAGGTCTTTATTCAGAAACCAGAACACCAAATCCCAGAACCACAAGGAAAAGTCCCAGAACCAGAAAGCCAAAGTCATTATAGCGGTCATGAAGTTGATGCACATGGTAATGTAGTGAACACCCACATTCCCAAGCCTTCACGAATAGAACAGGCTCCCTCAAGCAGGGTTCCCTCTCAGACTCACGATAGTTCCTCAGCCTGGTTCTTGGAAGTTCTTGGTAAAAGCTGCAGAAGGAGGATCTCAGCAAAAGGTGCGGTCTCCAAGTGATGACTGAGAGAAAATTTGACTGTCCTGCTGGTTCTCTTCCTTATAAACAGTATAGCTCCTCCCTGTTCTGCCCCTTCCTGTTAAGGTGTTAACTACTCCCAAGGAGTTAATTTGAAGTAAGGAGCTAAGTGCCTGTTTACTAAGTGCTTAACTTGAAGTAAGGTGCTAAGTGCCTTTACCAGGTGCCAATAGAAATGGGCATGGAAGATCTTCTGATTTCATTAACATTGTGCTCTCCAAAAAACTTTCAACAACTCTAAAACCGTGCACATAAAAACAAGTGAAATTCCATGACTTTTCTTATTTTGTAAAGGCAGCTATTGGCATTACAGTTAATTCTAATGAAGGTAGGGTCACACACAATAAAAAAAGTGTAATTCATTGGTGTCTAAGAATGGAAAAGATTTATATTTCAAAATCAGGGTATTAGTAATGGGCCTGTGAGTTGTAATAATAATAATAGAAATTATATAGAAATTAAAAGCCTTATAGATCATTGGAAAGTGAGGTCTTAGAAACCAAAATATCAAGCCTGGGAAGGTTCTTAGACACTGGGATTCCAACTATCATTAAAGGAGCTATGTTGGAGGTGGCTGAGACTTTAGAATATTCTTGCTAAGGGTCATTTCCTCATTTTGAAGCTCCTGATTTTGAACGGAAAGTGAGACTAAAGTCTTAGATCAGAGAAGACACATAGAACTTAGAATATCTAAACTAGGAGGAAATATTGACTCCAGAAGCCTAAAGCAGATGAGGCATAGAAAGCAGAGAGTTAGATTTTGGCAATACTAGAACAGAGAGAGGACTTGTTCCAGCACTGATCAAGGAAATGGTCAGAAGCAGTGGGATTTGGCTACATAGAATGACAGGATGCGGTGTAGCCGTGGATAAGAGAATGACAGAGGTAGGAAATTATGTAGAAGGAGGGATAGAAAAGAGAGAGGAGATTTATTGAACAACAAAAGTCAGAACTTGGAATATCCTAAACATGAATGTAAGGAATAGCTGGGAAGGCAATAAGAACATCAATCATATGTTCTAAACTGGGACTTAAAATGGAAAATCTCACACATGCCTAGGATTAATTTTCATCTCTATTCTTTTTCTGTTGGACAGCAAGGAGGTCAAGTCAATCAATATTTGAAGAAATTAATTCAGGCAATTCTGTGGAAGGCTAAATACTGAAGCTTCAATATGTGGCCAAGTAATAAGAAGATAGGAATCATTGGTAAGGTGCTAAGTATTGAGAAAGATTGAAAGCAAAAGAAAAAGCAGATGGCAGCAGAGAAGATGCATTGAAAGTATCATGGAAACAAAGAACAGAACTTGGACAGATTTTGGGGGTGAGCAGAGGATGCTATGGCATGATATGGTCCATGGAGTACAAAAGTTGCGCATGACTCAATGATGGAACAACAAGTGTTCTTCATCGGCCCAAATATTGGCATCCTCTACCTAATTTAAAAAAAAAATAAGAGGTAGATTTTTCATTTGAAATCATTCACCCAGAGGTAGATAGGTGGTGCAGTGAATAGAGCACCAGCCCTAGAGTCAGGAGGACATGAGTTTAAGTCCAGCCTTAGACACTTAACACTTGCTAGTTGTGTGACCTTGGGTAAACCTCTTAACCACACTTTCCCCGCCTTGCCCTGTCCAAAAAGAAAATAAAAAGAAAGAAAAGAAAGCATTCACTTACTCCAATATAAGTTATGTAAGGGAACAGTGATTCATAATAGAAACAAAAGGCTAATTAAAAAAAAATAAAAACTCCATGCATATTGAAATAAACCACCAAAAGTTTGGGAGCAATTACTGAGTAATTTTTGCTTAGGCAAAGGAAAGAAATTAAAAAAAAAACCTGAAATCCACAAAACATGGTTGCCAAAAAAGTGTATTTGTATGTATTCTTTCATTTAGTAAAGACTGGTGTTTCCTTGATTATTAATAAAAATAGATCTTCAGCAATTTTGGAGCAAAAAAGCCAATGTTCAGTATAGAGACATTTCAAGAAGAAGACTTCCGTTTGCAAGACATTATTATCAGTAAAACCAATGTACATTTTAATAATAATCCAATTAATAAAATTAAAAAAAATATTAACTTGACATAAGTTATCATGATACGGCTTTAGAAGGAATAATACCCTGTCTTTGATGGTTCCAAGAGCACTAAATTTTTAAGCTTCTGGGTACCTTTCAAGTGAGATTCTTGGAAGTAGTTGAGAGCAGAGATACAGAATTTCTGAGCTAGCAGTTAAATCCTGCCTCTAACTGTACCAGTGGTGAGTCAAAAGTGAAGGCAGAATAGGTAATTATGGAGGGTGCTGGGATATAGACTGTGTGGTCTTGAGAGAAGCTTGTAATCCAGAACCCTGAGCTTGATTCGACTGTGGAATCTCTAATATCATTGTTTAGAGGAACTAAGTGTGAAAGGGTGGGTGACGTTCAGGAACTATGGGTGGAACTTACGAGAAAAGAGAGGGTTTTAGTATATAGCATGGTGAAGCCATGATGAAGAGAAGTAAGGAGGTAGGAAACCATTAGGGAGAAGCAGAGAGTCACCTGAGACTCCAAAGAGCAGATCATGGAACGTCTCTAAAACCACCCTGTTTGGTCGCTTAGGCAAACTCTTAGAACGGAAGTAATTTGCTCTGAATGGGTCTTAGAATAGGAAACATCATAAATGCAAAAGATGGGTTCTCAGATATATATTTTAGGTTATACATGTACAATCATGTTAAACATACTTTGACATGAATCATGCTGTGAAAGAAGAATCAGAACAAAAGGAACAAAACCATGAGAAAGAAAAAGAAAAAAGGAAAAAAGTGAAAATAATATGCTTTGGTTTCATTCAGTCTCCATAGTTATGTGGATGTGGATGACACTTTCCATCATCAGTCTTTTGGAATTTTCCTGGATCGTTGTATTGCTGAGAAGAGATAAGTCTATCAAAATCAGTCATCACACACTGTGGCTGTTACTGGGTACAATGGACTCGTGGTTATGCACACTTCACTAAGCACCAGTCTATGTAAGTCTTTCCAGGTTTTTCAGGAATCTGCCTGCTCATCATTTCTTATAGCACAATCATACACTATTACATTCATATACTACAACTTGTTCAGCCGTTCTCCAATTGATGGACATTCCCTCAGTTATCAATATTTTGCTACCACAAAAAAAGAGCTGCTATAAATATTTTTGCACATGCTGGTCCTTTTCCATTGTTATGATCTCTTTGGGATACAGACCGAGTAGTAGTATTTCTGGATCAAAGGGTATGTACAGTTTTGTAGCCCTTTAACATAGTTCCAAATTTCTCTCCAGAATGGTCGAATCAGTTCACAACTTCACCAAAAACATGTTAGTTAATATTACTGGTAATGCATATTCAGTTATTTTAGCCATTCAAATTTGGTGTTCTATAATATGGACTTGGTAAAGGAAGAAACTGCTGTTTGGAAATCAGTCTATGGGTAAGACTCAAGGGTGTTCTTAAAAAATAAAAGAAACTTAAGCAAACAACAACAACAAACAAACAAACAGAGATTAGAAGGGTGATCCTTTAGATATCTGAATCTCCTATTTGTGAAGGTCCTTAGGAAACAGAATGCCTGTACTTCCAGGTATTCTGAAAGTGGGCAAGGAAATCTAGAGCTTGGAACACAATATTTACCAGCATGGAAGTTAAGTCCCACCTTTGAATAAAACAATTAGGAATGGATTGTAAAGTCATCAACTAGTAATCCAGCATATGTGAGTTTGATGGAAATACATAATCATGAATATATCATGACTATAATTCTGAACTAGACAATCCTGGAATCCTGAGCTGGATGAGAAAGAAGCGGCCATTATTTTGAACATCATTTCTTGATTTCAATCGAATATCTATTGGGCATCTGTGTTATCTAAGAAAAACAAAGACACTAAAAACAAAACCATGGCTTCTAATGAGAGGATGGGAGATGTTCAGAGGCCAAAGAGGAAAATTCTCTGAAGAAATGGCATCAGAGAAGAGATACTTCAGGTCTTGGAGAAGCCATGGAGAAGAGGAGAAATTGAGGAGTGCCAGAAGGGACTCAAGATATCCAGGACAGAACAGCAGGTTCTGGTCAGGACTGGTGTCCTCCAATTATGTATGTGCTCTAACTGTGAAGGCTCTGAGAACCAACATGATTTGCTGTGGAATGGACC
>CM053602.1:56522308-56538196 GCA_028646575.1 Pseudocheirus occidentalis | reverse complement strand
CTTTACTTTCATTTACTCTCATTGAATTTGGCTTAGGGAAGGAAAGACATAAATTCTAAACTGAGTATCTTGCCACACAGGAGAATAGGGGGGAGAGGAATGAGAGGGGGGGTGATGGAGGGAAGGGCGGGGTGGGGGGAGGGACACGGGAAGCATACATCTCAGTAAGGGGAGAAGTACAGAGTAGAGAACAAAACAAGGGGGGGGTGCAGGATAGGATGGAGGGACATACAATTAGCCTCTCACAATTTGCCCACCATGGAGATGTCCTGTGTAATTACACAGGTACAGCTTGTATTGAATTGCTGCTCCGCCCAGTGGGAGTGGGTGACAGGGGAGGAATTGCAAGAATCTAATATTTAAAGCTATACAATCAAAGGCAACTATGAAATAATACATTCAGGGACGGTGGCAGGGAGCCCCTTCCTGCCCTGCTTGAAAGCTAGAGGGGTGTTGGAAGAGGGCATAAAAGGGAACAGATTGTGGGAGGGGCTTTACAGTGGGATCAATGTGCTGGGCTGGGGGGTTGGGGCAAAAAGGGGAGAAAATATGTAACTCAAAACCTTGTGGAAATGAATGATGTAATCAAGAAAATAAATTAAAATAAAAAATAAAAAATAAAATAAAATAAGTTCATCTAGCTTTAACTTGTGATTAGTGAAACTTGTCATTTGAGGTTAAAGCTCTTGGGTATATAATTGATTTTATTTTGAGGGATGAATTTAAGGAGAGTTGTCTAATGAATCATCAAGTCAGTAATCCACCATTTACAAGAAAATCTACAAGCTACTCAGAGGGAATGTGATTCTGAAGTGTTACAGGAAGAGGTCTGCATCTAGGAAAAAGCTGAGAGGACAACCTTGGCATCAAACTATCAAACTGTCTCCATTTCCTCATTGTGTTCCTTTGAACAGCAACGTTTACCACCGAGCTTTTCCTTAGTCTGGGGTTGAGGTAGAATTCTTCCTACATGATTGCTTGTTTAACTGTGACATTGACCTGAATTCAAAGACACTTGAAAGTGCTTTATCCTTTCATATATGTACCCTTAAGCTTAAGCCTGAAGGACTATTTTGATGCTCTTATTTTCCCTGTTTTTTTTCTTTTGTAAGAAGTTCCTAAAATCAGAGCAAATGGTCAGAAAAAACATAAGCACAAAACAAGTATGTGAGAGATTATTGTTTTCAAACTAAATGTGTAGTCATTCAATATTCCATGCAATTAGGTAAATTAATACTCAGGCTTCTCATCAGCCTGTCTTCTTAGTCATGTGAAATATTAAGTCAGGATGGTCCTAGGTTTAGAACTTAGTCTAAGTTAAAACTTAGTTCCTATGTCCCGAAATTCAGCCCTCTCATTTATCTCCAAATGCCGTTGGTTCCTCCTTCCCCTCCACAGAAGTGGGATGGAAGGAAATTGTAACAACTGTGATAATTTTCTCCTTATTCGTGTTGTTTTCCTATCTGCGCTAATATTACTTCTTGGGTTTATGCTTACAAATGGGACCATCCTGACTATATCTCAAAATGCTCTAAACATGTCAGTATAGAGCACCTTCAGGGACATTACAGAAGATATGTGGAAAGAATATGTGGGAAACTTTTCAATGGTGGATTGTGGTGTTCTCTTTGTGAAAAAGCCATAAATACAATAAAAATAGAAAAGCCGTAAAAACTTGAAAGTTTACAAAATAAGGGAAACTGGCAGGAAGACCAGAAAAGGGGCTGATCCTAAAGCCCCTGCCTGCCCACCCAATGATATATTCTTCCTATGGACTGCCACATACTCTAGAGAGTCCCCTCTCTACTTTTATAATTCATGTTCTTTTGCTATGATTGAACCTGAAATAGCTCATTCTTTCTGAATAATCTGAGAATAATTATGCAAAGATTGAAAAGATTATGAAACAAAAATATGAATTTATTAATAAGTGGAGTGGAAATCAGAAACATCTTCAGTTTGTTTTCGGGAAGGGAATTTCAGTACAATCTATTTTCTTAAAAGGATGTAACTCGTTTTTTTCTTATATTAATGGAAAAGACAATATCATTAAAGTTTATTACCACTACGTTACAAACACGGTTTATTACAAGCAACTTATTGATATGCTTTGTTTTGCAAGTAACTGTTTAAATATTCTCCCAAGTCTTTAGTTTTCATTGGAGTAAAATCAATTTCTTATAAACTACTTCATTTGTTTAACTATTGAACACAGGAACAGGAAGTTTCTACCTGTAAGAATATTGCTACTTAGATTTTCTTGTACAGGATTGAGTGCTGAATAGCATCTCATCATCCAAAAGGAACTGGAATCAGAGTTGAAACTTTTGAGAAAGCAATAAAGTCATTCTGTCTTGTATCTCAAATGTAAATGATTTTTCTTGGACAGGTAAAACCCTAAATTTTTTGAAACTTCAAGCAACTTCTGGGTTCCTACATTGAGGGTCTCTTGTTAAGACCAGGACTTTAAAGGTTTCAACTGCTTTTTACAATGTGACCTAGTTACTGGAGAAGCAAAATTTGTGAGGTTATACTAACTTGTATTGCGATCTGTTTTTAAAAAGATTTTAGCAGGAACATCTAAGGAATCTTTACAAGAAACCTGGAAGCAGATGAACAGTTCTACTAAAGAGCTGGTCCTGAGGACAAGATATTTTCCAGATTATCCCAAGGAAAGATGTTCCGGAGGCGAGACAACTACATGGCATGTCTGGATTCCAAGATGAAAATTTTAGTTAAAAGAATGTTGGGGGTGGTTTGAGAAAAGGGAGGAAATTGAGAAAAGCATATTGTTTTCATACAAATCTGTCACTGATTCTATTCTCTGTCACTCCCAGTATGTTGTAATATTGCCCAAGCCATGTTTATTTGTGTAGGAACTGAGTTCAGAAATTCAACTACCCTGTACTAAGTTTAGAAAATTATCTCTCCCATTAATCTCCAAATGCAGTTGGTTGTTCCTTCACCTCCACAGGGATCTGATGGAAGAAAATTGTAACAACTGTGATAAGTTTTTCATTGGCCATGTTGTTTTCTTATCTGTGCTTATATTACTTCATGAGTTTATACTTACAAATGAGAACATCCTGACTGTATCCCAAAAGGCCCTAAAACAATGTAGCATAGAGCTACCGCAGGCACATTACAAAAGATATTTGGAAAGAATGTTTAGGCAGCTTTTCAATGGTGGATTGTGGTGTCCTGGTTATGGAAAAGCACTAAAATGCAATAAAAATGAAAAGCCATAAAAGTTTGAACTCCCTGAAAGGTGGAAGCCTGAGCATGGTACCCTATTTAAAACCATAACTCAGTCATAACATAAAATACTATGACTGATGAAAACAATAATGAGAATATTGTGACCAGTACAAAATCAATACACAACCTTATGTTTGGGCATAACATTTGTTTAAAGCCCAAGCCCATTACTAAGCAGAAAACCCCAAATACCTACCAATCAGAAGTGATGCCTTAACTAGCTCTTCCTTCCTTTTCCCATTTTCTATACTTTCCATTGGGGATTTTTGGAATCTTTTGTGGTAATCCCCTGAACTGTCTGGTGGCCATCCCAAACTGAAGAGTATCCCGATTTGTAAGTATTCATAATGATTATACTACTACCTATAATCAAACCGCACATCCTTAGCCTATTCCTTTGTTACCATAAAGAACACCCCACACTTATGGGGGAGGTACAGGCTTCCTGAGCCAGGGAATCTCCAACCCTTATAGTTATGCCTGTGCAATCTGTGTAAAACACTTCCAGGTTTCCCAGGTCCGATTTTGACTGAGGCAATGTCCCTTCAATGATCATTGTATTGCTGGGATTAGCTACGTCATTCCTAGTTCATCATAGGATATTGCTGTTTCTGTGTATGAATTCCTGCTGGTACTGTTCAGTTCACTTTGAATTATTAATTCATTGCAATCTTTCCAGGTTTTTCTAAAAGAACTCTGCTTGTCATTTCCTACAACACAATTACACTACAATCGTATACTACAACTTGTTCAACCATTCTCCAATTGATGGTTATAAATTTCCCATTCTTAGCTACCACAAAAACAGCTGCTGGCAATATTTTTGTGCATATAGGCTCCTTTTGTTTTTTTATCAATCCTTTTGTAGTACAGATCTAGTACCGGTATTGCTGTATCAAAGTCTATAAAGGGTTGTATATCCCTTTGGGCATAATTTCAAGTTGCTCTCCAGTATAAGTGGACGAGTTCACAGCTCCATCAGCAGTGCATTAGTGTCCTAGTTTTCCTATACCCTTCCAATACTTATTTCCATTTTGTGTCTTCTTACCAATCAGAGAGGTATGAGGTGGTACCTCAGAGTTGTTTTAATGGAAATTTCTCCAATTAATAGAGATTTAAAACACCCATTCCCTGTAACTATTGATAGCTTTGATTTCTTCTTCTCAACACTACTTGTTTATATCTTTGACCATTTATCAAGGGGGCTTGCTTTATATTATTATAAATTGGACTCAGTTCTCTATATATTTGTGAAATAAGGTCTTTCAGAGACAATTTCCCCCCAGTTTTCCTTCTAATTTGGTTACACTGGTTTTGTTTATGCAAAACTTTACTTAATGTAATCTAATCAAAAATATCCATTTTAGATTTCATAATAATCTCGATCTATTGCTTTGTTCTAAATTCTTCCCTCCTCCATAGACGTGACAGGTAAATTATTTCACGCTCCCCTTTTTTTCCTTTTGATATCAACTTTCACATCTAGGTCATGCACCCATTTTGACCTTATCTTTGTACAAAGTACGAGAAACCACTATATATAGGTTCTGCCTTTTATTTTCCAGTTTTCCTAGAAGTTTTGGTTTAGTACTGACTTTTGTTCCAAAAGCATGGATCTTTAGATTTATCACACACTAAATTACTATGGTCATCTATTACCACATATTATGTACCAGATGTATTCCATTAATCCACCACTCTAGTTCCCAGCCACTACCACATTGTTTTGATGATTAATTCTTTTTTCCTTTTTTTAAAATTTTATCCCTGTCTTTAACCTGCCCCACTATGGCAAAAAAGTGATCACACTGTATACCCCCACCCCCAGTCTGCTCTCTCCTGTATCCTTCCCCATCACCCCTCTGACTTTCTGGTTCAGCAATATGGATCCCCCTACCTCATTGCCTGTATATTTTATTTCCCAATTTCATGTAAATAATAATATTAACTATATATATATATGTATATATATATGTATATGTATACATATGCATACCTTTGATTTTAGAACTTTAAATTACATATTCTATCCCTTCCTCCTTTATGACCCACAAACACTGGAAAGACAAGCAATTCACTGCAGACTGTATATGTGTATTTACATAGGATATTTACACAATGGACATACTGTGAAAGAATGATTATATTTCCCTCCTTCTTTTCCTGCCCTCCACTTGTTCTATTCTCTACTTTTTTCCTGTCCCTTTACAGAAGTTTCTTCTTCTAACAACCCTCTTCCAGTCGTTTTATTGGTTTAGCAGTAAATAAATAGGATTTTTTTAGGTTGAATTGTCCCTTTTAGTTTGTTGGCTCAGCCTATTTATGAAACATATCACTCTTAAGAACTCTACCACAATAAGGGCAATTAGAAGGAATATATAAATATTGAGTCCATGTGTGGGTTGACTATGATGGGATTAGAAGATTACATAGGAAGAAAAGAGAAGGGAGAGAGAGACTGAGGTAAGTTATCTCACATAAAAGAGGTGCAAAAGAGGTGAGGAGAAGCAAGCAACCTTGAACCTTTGGCTCAAAGAGGGAATAACACATACTCAGTGGGATAGAAAAATCTTTTGGACCCTAGACAGAAGTAAGAATGGAGGAAAGATCAAAGAAACAGCTGCCTGGGGGAGGTAGAGATCAGAAGTAAAATAATTATGAATAGTGACAGAATGAATAATAAGAGAGAAAAGGATAAAAGGGGAATATAGCATGAAAGGAAACACAGTTATCATAGCTGTGAATGTGAATGGGATGAATTTCATCAAAAAACTAAAGTAAATAGAAAAATGAATTTAAAAAAGAGTCTTACATTACACTGTTGACATAAATTACTTTTGAAGCACAGAGACACAGCCAGATTGAAAGTAAGGGATTGGAGGAGGATCTATTTTCCTTCAGCTTAAGTGAAAAAAAGCAAGGCTACTAATCATAATCTAAGAGAGCAAGAGCAAAAATATATCTAATTAAAAGAGATAAGGCAAGAAATTATCTTGTCAAAAGGTATCATAGACAATGAACTTATATCAGTACTAAATATATAAATGAAATGGTATAACATCTCAAGTTGTAAAAAAGTTAAATTAATTACAGCAGGAAATAGACAATAAAACTAGAGTAGTGTAGAACTTCAACTTTCCCTTCTAAAAATTAGAAAAGAATTTTTTTTTTGGAGGGGAGAAGGTAGAGCAATTGGGGTTAAGTGATTTGCCCAAGGTCACATGGCTAGTTTTTTGTGTTAAGTGTCTGATGTTGGATTTGACCTCAGGTCCCCCTGACTCCAGGCTTGGTGCTCTATTCACTGCGCCACCTAGGTGCTCCAAGATTTTTTAGAAAGTTAAATATGAGAGAACTCTGGATAAAACTGAATGAGAATAGAAAAAATATATATAACTTTTTTCTCAGTTACACATTGCACTCTATCCACTGAGAAAAGTAGCTGCCCCTAGTGTGAATGTAGCTAGCCCAAACATACAACTGAACTATTCACACTGCCAAAATAATCTCTGACCTTTAGGGCACTTTACCCATAGTAACAGGGCAGCTAAGTGGTTCAGTGAATAGAACTCTAGCCTAGCAATCAGAAAGAATTCTTTAACCGAAGACCTCACTGCTACTTCTAGAAGCCAGAGTACAGATGGAACAGCATCTGGGAAAGTGGTACACCAAAGGGAGTCAGGGGAAGGGAGAGCTGTGTTTGTCCTTCATTTTCAAAGAGGACCATGACATGGGGTCGATGATGACATAATTTGCAGTTGACTTTGATTTGAGTGAGGGAGGGCTGTGTAAGGTCATCAGCATCACTCTCTTTTCCAGAGCTATCTGAGTTCAGTGACCAGATATTCATCAGGATGACTGGAAATGATTCAGGATGTTGTGGGAAACCCTGACCCTTTTAGACATGGGTCTTTTCAGGTTTTGACTTTGAGTAAGGAAATGCCCATTCAGTGAATAGACTTCTTCAAGTGAGTCAAGGGATGGACCATTTAATTAAAAAAAATTTAACTGGGAGGGCCTCTCAGAGTTTCTGGCCAAGGGAAACTGTTGTTATTTATATTTGGTCTGAGTCAGGAAGGCCCCAAATACAGACATTAAGTGTTGTTTGGAAAGGGACTTGTCGTCCAGTCTATGAGCTCCAGCATGAAATGGGTTTAAGGTATGATCTTTGAAGGAAGGAAAAAAGAAAGGAAGAAATTTAGCCAGCAAACCCCAAATTAATTGGGCAGCTTCCAGTCATCAAAATTTGTTGAGCACCAGTCTCTGACCTGTTCCATACTGGTCCAAGATTTCTCACAAACCACCTGCCTATGAAGTCAATATTCTGTCTTAAGATTGGCTCCCCAACTCTTCCTGAATTTCAGGAGTTTAGGAAGTGATTACTGAACAGTGACACAGACATAGATGCATGCGAGGGAACAGGACATTAAAACATACAGATTTATATAAACAAACACGGACTTCTCTCACTGGAAACTAAGACATAATTAATTTATATTTATTTTATAAACTCTCCTCCCTGATCAATAAATGGGAACTGCTATGACAGAACCTGCCTGGCTTGCCGCCAGTCATTCCACACCCTTCTGTTCAGCCCATGCTCATTGTGATGCTGGCATCAGTGGCGCCACAAGCAGGGTCTTGAGAAAAGCACCATCTAGACAAGTCGCTTCCTGTGCCTCCTGAGAACAATACTAAATATAGGAGGTGAAAGCTGGATTTTCTCTTATGTTAAAATCTTACAGAGAAAAGGTAACTCACCAAGCCAAAGCGGGTATGTGATAGGGATTTGGTAGAAAATACAAATAAGCAAAGATGAGCCTGGTCTCAGAAAAAAAGTTTTTTGAAAATGGAACAGGTACAACAGGAAAGGAGCAACCAAGAATGTTATCTAAGACTTTTAAAAAGAATAGTAAAAGAAAGAGGATTACTTATCACTACCAGTCAATTACAAGAATTCATGGAATGTGCAGAATAGACGGAGATGATAGATTTGGTAATAGGGGATAGAGTAGGGAAACAGAGGAGTAATAGGTATATGGAGGAGGCACTCTAGCATTTCCACATTTCTGCCCTTTTCTTTGGAATAAATTAATGATATGTTTAACATCAGAGATGAACGTGCCAACGGTGGTTTGAACCATTCACTGTGATACAGCTGTTTTTTTGGGCACAGAAAAAAGAAAACGATCCAGTAAGTTTTACCTAGGACCTAGCATAATGTCTGATTTCTGCAAATGATCTTTCACAATTTCTGAGTGCACTCTAACTGTTATTTTCTGCCTGTCTTTTATGTGTGTCTGTGTGAAATGAATGTGAGTTAGTAAACTGACACCCTGTAAGGTTTAAAATGCAAATGGACTGCTGGACTTTCCTTGGAATTCTCATCATCTCTTTCCTACCCCCTTCTTGCCCTGCTTTTGATGGCAGGAAGTTGTTTGGCTGAGGAGAGAGAAAGAGAGGCAAAATGCTTTTATATACATTACATGATGGTTATATTAGATGATATGGTATAGAAAAAATAACAGGCATAAACAATTAGCATTGAAAAGTAGTAACAGGGTGCAGAGACAAGATATGGTGGCATAGAAGCAGATAAACTCCATTGCTCTCCCCATAACCACCTCAAATAACTAGAACATGTGACTATAAATAAATTTTAGAGCTACAGAAACGACAAAATTATGACTGTCCAGAAGCTAAGTGCTCTTACCTTAACCTACCTGGATCTCAGTGGGGGTCTTGAGTGGTGGTACTGAGGTGTGTTACCAATGAGGAAAAGCTAGTGGGGCCTGTAGTGACAACACCCTTCTATTAGCCCCAGCAGATGTAAAATCCCAGTGATTTTGGACAAAACTCTCTCCTCTTGAAGAAGAGTTCTACTGTGGCAAAAAGTTGAAAAGTCAAGTAATTGACTAGAAACAGAAGCAAGCAAAGGAAGCAAAGCGAGCACTGCCATTCAACATTATATTGATTTTTGGGGGAACAAAACAGATCAAAGCATGGAATGGGAGGGAGACAACACTATCAGAACTCCTGCACCAAATGCTTCCAAGACACTTGAAGAATGCCTAGAAGATATAGATAAAATGAAAAAGGACTTTGAAAACCAAATAAGAGAAGTGGAGGAAAAATTGGGAAGAAAAATCAGAATGATGTGAGAAAATCATGAAAAGAGCGTCAACAACCTGACTGAAGAAAACAACACTTTAAAAAATAGATTAACTCAAATGGCAAAAGAGGCCCAGAAAGCCAATGAGGAGAAGAATGCCTTAAAAAGTCGAATTTCCCAGATGGAAGAAGAATCTCAAAAGCATTCTGAATATTCCATCCCCTTCAATCCCTGAGTGTAGAAGCTGACAGATCTTGGGTTATCCTGATAGTGCTTCCGCAGTATTCAAATAGTTTTTTCTTGGCAGCCTGTTATATTTTCTCCTTCAACTGGGTGTTCTGGAAGCCGGGAATAACATTTCTAGGAGTTTTATTTTGGGGATCTTTTTGAAGAGGTGATTGGTGAATTCTTTCTAGTTCTATTTTGCCCTCTGCTTCTAAAACATCAGGGCAATTTTCTTTGAGGATTTCTTGAAAGATGCTTTCCAAGTTCTTTTTCTGGTCATGGGTTTCAGGTAAACCAATAATTTTCAAATTGTCTCTCCTGGATCTATTTTCCAGGTCAGTGGTTTTTTCGAGAAGATATTACACATTACTTTCTATTTTTTCATTTCTTTGTAACTGTTTAATAGCATGTTGGTTTCTCATAAAGTCATTAGCTTCTACTTGCTCCACTCTAATTCTGAAGGCATCGTTCCCATCAGAATGATTTTGATATTCTTTAATCCTTTCTCTAATCCTTATTTTTCACGCCTTGGTTGATGTGGAGTTGCTCGAGGTGTTGTAGATCTTCTCTCTTGCTGACTGGTTGCAGCTCGGCTTCTCTCAACCACTCTGGGACCTGGACTGGCCATATTTCAGTTTCTGGCTGGACTGGCCTCGGCTCCTGGCCTGTGCTGAGCCCCTCCTGCAGAGCTGCCTTCAGCAAGATATGTGTTTTCTGCATTTTTCTGAGTTTGAGAGTCCTAGACTTTGTTGAGAGTCATATTTTGTGGGTATTCATGGTGGCTGTGTGGTAGCTGCAGAACCTTGCTGCTTCTAAGCCACCATCTTGGCTCTACCCCTCAAGATACTTTCCAAAATGCAGTCATGGCTGTAAGGTGGTGTGCCACTTAGATGATAGAATTGCAGGGCTGGTAACATCTTTAGATTATAGAATGTGGCATCTGGAAGGACCCAGCGACCAGAGAATATGTCATGTCAGAGCTGCAAGGGACTCTGGAACACAAAATGTCAGAGGTTATGAGGAGGATATCAGGACCACAGACTGCCAAAATTTAATGGTCCCTTGCAACCCAGAATGTCGCAGCCTCAAGGGGAGTTCTATAGACTGGCAACACTAGAAGGTCCTCAGAATGCAGTCAGAAAGAGCTGGAGGGTCTATAGAAGAATAAATATCATTGATGGAAGGGTGTTTGCCCAATTTCACAAAATTTTTGCTAGACATCTTCCCAGTTAGGATGTGGAAATGAGGTCAAGTCTATTGATTTTTGCTGATTGATATATTGATGCAGTTGCCTAGGATCTTCCATCCTTCAAAGCTTCTTAAAACCAAGTTTTCCCTCCCCCCATGTGACTTCTGGCAAAACCTGGAGTATGTAGGGTACAAATGTCGTTTTTCTAATCCTAGAGTGAGCCCCACGTTGAAGTGATTTTTAGTAATAACTGAATAAAAAAGCTAAAAGGGATTTTCCCTTGCACAGGTTGCACAAATAAACCTAGGTAATCCCAGCAGAGCTTAAACCCCTGCCACTGTATGAGTGACTGGTGCTTTCTGGTTTCACTCAATCACTGCAAATGATTGCTGAAGTGAATGATTTAATGAATGTAAATGTGAAAGCATAAGCAGGCACTGAGGCCCTCTTTGCCAAAAACCCAGCCCCTGGACCCAGGATACTTGCCCTTAGCTTGTTCAAAGAGCAAGGAGGAGGACAGGGCAAGTATAAGAAATTGGCATTTGCCAAGGATATACGGAACCCTGAATTGCTAGCATTCGGGCTACCTCCTTAGGAGGCCTCCATTATGATCCCTAAGCCAGGGGGAGGGGAGGGCTTCTTCCCAGCTTTGTCCTGGACCATATGCTGGGAGAAGATCTCAATCACCAGGGGACATGAAATATCAGGAGATATACAGAACCTCACAATATGTACACTCAGGCATATATGTTGTATATATTAAGAGACAGAGAATAAAACAAAGGAAGAGATGCAGAGCCAGAGCCAGGGAAGGAGAAGTAAAGAAGCAGACTGCACATTAGCATATAGAAGAAGACGCATAAAGGAAGCAGCTGCTGCTGTGCCACATGCTTCACAAAAGGTGGCCCATCTCTCGGCTACCTGCATTTTGAAAGAAGTGTCACCACTGTCTAAAACAGTTAAGAGACCTCCTCAGACAGTCAGGGCATATCCTGAAGGACAATCACTATGTGCTATTCCTATAATCTGCACAATAGTCATGGAGAGGGTTCCGTGGCAACTCCATCTTCTCATGTTCTCATACCAGTTACCTTTTCATGATATTTCTGACATTGTCTTTAGACTTTTTCCAGAGGATAATTGGTGGAGGCTATCAATTGCTTATCAGCCCCAAAACTATGATCTTTTCAAAGAGGGCTCTATATTGGCAGTCATGAATGAATGAATGAGCATTTGTTAGGCACTTACTGTTTGCAGAGAACTGTACTAAGGGCTATGGCACATTCCTCCACTGCCAACTGTTGGCATGGCAGCTGATGTGGGACAGAACAAAGCCCCAGATCTGAAAGAGTTTTAGAGAGAAATATATTAAGTCTTGTGGTAGAGAACACTGAGGCAAAAAGGAGGGTAGGGCTCTGTCTTGTGCAGGCTGTGGAAGGTTTAATTACAAAGGATTTAGACCACGGTCCCCAGACATAAAGAGAGGGGGCAGAGACACTGCCGTTCTGGGTGCCCCATGTCCTTCCTGCCAAGCCTGATCTCTGCTTCTTCCTGCCTAGAGAAAGGAGACTGAGCTCCACCCTTTGCACTCCCTCTAACAACCCCATTTCCTCCCCTGCTCTGGGGCCTGTGAGGAATCCAAATCCCATTCAAGGGCTGGTAGTCTGCAGATGCTGCTGGAGCTGCTATGCTCTTTGTTCCCTTTTGTGGGGCCCAAGATAGCCTCCCTTGGCTTCCCATTTCCCAACTTTGTGCTCCGCATCCCAGTTTCCTTAAACGGGCCAACCCTCAAACACCCCGAGCTGAGTTCAGCTGCTGCTCCCCCACCCCCAGCCACAGCAGCCTTCCCTCTGGAACCCGGGAGCCTGGTCAGCCCTAGGCCTTCCTGCAAGTCCAGGATGCACCCGCAGTCCCCTTCCCTAGACAGTGTCAATTTGGTGGCTCCCCACTGCTTTGGGTCTGAAGCTATAGCCCCTTCACTCCTTCCCCTTTTCCCACTCAGATCTGGGAGGAAACTTGCCCCTCTGTGTAGTGACATTGCAGTGCCTCCCACTTCACACCTTATATAAACGGTAAGCTTTCTTTGTCTGGAGGAGGATGCCAGTGGGGTGAGCAGAAGGAGGTCTGCCTGGAGCTCATCCACTTACTTCCCCTTCACCTCCACATCCTCCCCTTTCCTCCATTACCACAACCTTTTAACCAACTTCCAGACTAACCAGTCCTGAGGATTCTGCTAGTCTAGGTGGCGGTGAGTGAGGTAAGTGCCCCTGCACTGCTCCTGGGTGAGCCTCTCCCTTTCTTTTCCTTCTCTTCTTTCCCTCCCCCCTCCCCAGTCCCAACTTCTTTCTAAAGCTGAGCCCTCCTGCTCCATTTGGCTTTGCTTAGTGCTGAGGAAGATTTGTGTAAGGATGTATGGAAAGTCCTGGGACTATAAGTACCTTTGTTTATGGCTATGGTGTATGTGTTGGTGTAGGGGTGCTGGAGTGTATCCTTATGGGTGCGTCTGTTCTGGTGTGAACCTCTCTGTGTTTCTCCTCATGGGCTGCTGCATCTGGGGCTTCCTGCCTTGCCAGTCCTTTGTCTGAATGTCTGGGGCTTGGGGAATAGGGAGTCCTGTGGTTGGGTGAAGTGTAGAGGCCAGGCGAGAGAGGCATTAGGAACATTCCCTATGTCCCTCCCTCCCCTCCACCAGTGAAGGTTTCCATCCTTTCTTCCTAGTTCCCTCCCTTCCATAGCTTGGCCTCAGGGCTGGGGAGAGAGCAGAACCTGTAGGATCTCTTCTCCTCCCTTTCTCCAGATCATCTCTTTTGTTTGGTGTTATTTAATTAAACGGTATATTTGGATTTCATTATATTTTCGTTTAGTTTTAATGACAACCAGGTGACAGAGACATTTCCAGGGGTTTTCTTGTGGCTCCTGTGCCTGCACCAGCGGATTTTTGTGTTTTACAAACTGAAAGAATAGTGTGGGTTTCATGTGCACTTCTCCCATTATGAGGTATTGGGAGCATTGGGTCTTAGGGCTCTTGATAGCTTGCATTCCTTCCTTTGAAACCTTCCTGTTCCTTTGAACTATTGGAGAATGGGGTTTAAACTTAGAAACTGGGATCAGGTCCTTCTGTATGTTGAGCATGCAGCAGTCCTTAGAGAACATTACTCAAGGATGTTTTTCATCACGTACCTGTCACCCTTCTCATTTCAACTGTTTTTGATATGTTTGCGCAAAAATATTTCATCTCTATAGTGACGGAATCATCCATTTTATTTTCTGTGATTCTCTCTACTACTTGCTGTAATAATCCGTCCTCATTGCTTCTCTAACTGCTGTTGAATACCCTTTACACCTAATTCTTGTATCCATTTAAATTTAATTTGATAGGTGTGTGTTGTTGGTCTCCTACTGAATTTCTTGCAAACTGCTTTTCCCTTGTCATATCTGGTTTTTATTTTAATTAAGTAATGTGAACTCCCCTTCCCCAAACCAGCAGCTGATGTCTTTGGATTCATTAAGCATCGTTATTTTCTTTGTTTCCTTTTGTACAATGCAAAACCAGTACTTTCCGTTCATTAACCTCTCACATTTTAAGAAGTTCCTAATGTTTTCCAGGCAGCTGGGTGTCCCACTGGGCCTGAAGTCAGGAAGACTTATCTTGAGTTCAAACATGGTCTCAGACCTTTACTAGCTGTGTGACCCTTAGCAAGAGACATAACCTTGTTTCCCTCAGTTCTTCATCTGTCAAATGAGCTGCTGAAGGAAATGGTTAATCCCTCCAGGATATTTCCAAAGAAAACACCAAATGGTGTCAGGAAAAGTCAGAGAGGATTAAAGAAGAAGGATAATTGTTTTAATGTTCATTGATCTGTAATATACTTTGAGTTCTGCTACTGATAATCCCTAACCCCAAACCTCTTTCTTTCCTCCTCCTCCCCTATCCATTTTTACCCTTGAGATACGTGACCTCTTTTTGAACATTTTTATTGATATTTTCTGTTCCTTATATCACCAGAGTATCCCATGCTTCCCTCCGTCTCCCCATCCTTGAGAGCCATGCCGTGTAACAAATAGTATTTCTTGTTTTAGGAAGGAAAAGGAGAAGCAGCAGAACTGATTGATCCATAGGGGAAAAGGTGTGCAATATGTGACACCTGTGGATCTCTCACCTCCTGGATGGGGTAGGGTGATGTTATCTTCCAATATTTTCTTGTCAGTTCCACCTGATCTTCACCAATTTGTTACTGATACTTCAAATTTTTTTGTGTCATGATTTCCATGTCAGTTATTATAGTTACTGTGTGTATATCCTGTTTCCTTGACTCTGCTTAATTAACTGTGTATCAATGCACAAAGATATTTACATTCTTCTGTGGACTCTATCACACACATCACTTGTTCTAGTATTATTGTAGTATTCCATGATGTTCCTGTTCCACGCCTTGTTTAGCAGTTTCCCAGGCGATGAATGTGTGCTTTCTTTCTAATTCTTAGTTTTCACAAAAAGTGCTATTGTAAGTATTGTGCAATATATGGGGACTTTTTTCTTCTAAAAGGCGTCATTGGCGCGTAATGGAGTCTTTGTTTTAAAGGTTCTAAACATTATTCTTATTTTCTTTGCATGATTCCTAATTACTTTTCAAAGTAGAAGTAACATTTTGAAGCTCCACCAATAAGATACTAGTCTGTGTATATCCATACACCATTGTTTAGGTTCCAAAGACATATTAGTGCCATGATAGAACACCTTCTTTACCTGCTCTTTCAAAGAGTTTATTCAGTATTGGAATATAATGTATATAAATGGTCCTGGGAGTTTTATTCCTAGGGAACTTATTCCTGCCTTTTTCAATGTCTTCTTTTAATATAAGGTTATTTCAGTGTTCTATTTTCTCATTTATTAACATGAGGAGTTTATATTTGTGTGTATTCTTTCATTTCACATAGATTGTCACTTTTGGTGACATATGATTGGGCAAAATAAATCCTGAGCATTGCTTTAATTTCAATTTCATTGGTTATGCATCTACCCTAGATAGGATAGATTTCCCACCCCAATTCAATATGTACGTTATTCTCTCTTTGAGAGAAATCCATTGTTGGTAAGGTTCTAGCA
>CM053602.1:56503315-56521808 GCA_028646575.1 Pseudocheirus occidentalis | reverse complement strand
CCCTTGTTCTGTTTTCTGCCCTGTCCTTGTTTACTGAGGTGTATGCTTCCAGCATCCCTACCCCAGATCCTGCCCTCCCCTCCATTGTCCCCCCTCTCATCCCCATGCCCCCTATTCTCCTGTGTGACATGATGCCCAGTTTAGAGTTTATGCCTGAACCACTTTTTAATGGAGGGTGTGTGTCCAGTAGAACTCTTATGGTGTAACAAAATCAGGAGGGAGTTCCTGGTTAAAGACCTCAGGAAGTCCTTATATTTTAGTGAGAATCTCTTCTCTCTGTTCCTAAAATAAGTTTGTCTCAGTGAAACAAAATTCTCAGGTGTCTCCTGAGAAGACTTAGAGAGCTTTTCTACGAGGAAGGCTACGTTGACTGGAGCTCTACACGACACTTCTGTGTGGCCATTAACCATAGGAGCCCCGATACCACATCAGCTACTGCCATGCCTAACACTCTCAGAGTCATCTATCCATCCTGTAGAACCCTCTGCCTGGCAATTTTTGGGGCAAGTGTGTTTTGCTGCTTTCCAGATCACCTCTGAAAAGATGGTTGCCTTAAATTACCACCCTCTCAGATAGGGCTGACTGTAGAAGGAGTTTTCTTATTTCTGCAAAAATGGATAACAGACTTCAAAGGATCCTTACAAAAGCTACCTAATAATGAAACATAGAGATCAAAATTTCTCATTAACAGCATCTATAAAAAAAGTTTAAAACAGACAGAACCATTTGTGGAACACAGCAATGTAACACTTCACTTAGCAATAGTGAAAGTTAGTTAAAAATGAAATAGATGGTCACCCCTGGATGTGTCCAGTATATCAGAAAGCAGTCACTGTCTGGGGGAAGCCTGCAATATAGGAAAGTTCCACCAGTGGAGTCCACATGTGCTCTATAGGTGATATTCCCCAAGAATTCACCATCAGTGAGTATAGAGAGAATCACAGACCATATGCTCATTATGTAGGTTTAGTTATAGAACTGGAGAGGGTGTCTAATGGCAATCACACATATGGTCATTATCAACAGAAATTCTAGATTTTGCATCAGGAGCCCAGATTTAGCAATCAGCAGAGTATGTAAACAAATAGTATAAGTGGAGGAATTCTTCACTGTAGGTGGTAAACCATTTGTTCCTAATTTCTTCTTAGGAAAGTATGAACTGGAACTGGAATTATCCATCAGAAGCTCAATATATTTCAAAAATGAACAGATGACAAACGTTCCTTTGACAAACAGAGATATTAGGAGATGCTTGGGAGATGAAATATAAATTGTAGTGGAACTAAAACACTGTCACGGAACAAAATTATAGTTCCCGTCGCCGAGATACAACACTGATCCATAAACACTGGAGAACAATGTTTATAAGAGAAAAGCAAGTGTTCCTTATCTCTAGGCTGCCTGAATGAAAACTTTGTAACGCATAGAGACCAAGGGGAAGACCTGAAAACCATGTGGGAACAGGGTGAGGAACATGGGATCCCCACAGTCTTGTCTCCTCCCAGAATGGCATTAAAGGTGTATTCATGGAGCCTGCAGCAGATGAGTTCACATCCCAATATTTTGACTGAGTTAGAATAGACAGCACTTTTGTGCAATGATCTGAAGAACATGAACTAGAAAAGAATCAGTAGCATGAGATGTAAACTCCATCAGTACAGCTAACAGATGAATGACAGGGATAATAATAAACATTTCTAGGAGGTGCCTTGGTTTGAAAAGCACTTTCAGAGCATTTGGACCTTACAGCCACACTGGGATTTTCTTTATATAGATTTTATTTTCATTCCCATTTTATAGATATGAAAATTAAGGCTTAGAGAGTTTAAGTGGTTTGCCAAGGCCACATAGTAAGTAAGGCAGAACTTCAGTCTAAGTCAGGGTTGGGGAACTTTCAGCCTCCCTGGAGGCCACATGTAACCTTCTACGGCCCCAAGTGAGACCCTTTAACTGAATCCAGACTTCAGAGAAAAAAATCCCTTTAATAAAAGGATTTGTTCTGTAAAATTTGGACTCAGTCAAAAGTCCGCACCCAAGGACCTAGAAGGGCCTATGTGGGCTCGAGCCTGCAGGTCTCCAGCCCTAGTCTAGGTCTGTGCCTCCCATTCCAGGTGTCTCTCTACTGTGACAATTCACTAGTGGCAGGACATCTGGTGTTGTAAAAAAGAAAGCCCGAAATCCGAAGCAGTTTTAGAAATAATTTTGTTATATCCCATGGTACAGGACACTGAGGCAGAAATGATGGTCTGGCTCCATCTTGTCCAGGTTGTAGAAGGTTTATATTACATAAGATTTAGACCAGGATACCCACACATAAAAAGTAGGGACAGAGGCAGTGCCTCCCTCGGTGCCCTCATGTCCAGTCTGATCTTTGTCTCCTTGTTGGAGAAAGGAGACTGAGCCCTACCCCATCCCCACATCCCCCAACAACCTTTGCCTCCTCTGCTCTGGGGTTAAGAGGAATCCAAGTCCTCCATAAAGGGCTGGTGGTTTGCAGAGGCTGCTGGAGCTCTTGTGCCATTTCTTCCATTTTGTGGAGCCCCCTTCCTCTCTTTGTCCAGTTTCCATAAAGGGGCTGCCCATTATCAATTCCCACCTGAGCTGTGCTGCTGCCTGCACCCACAATCTCAGCAGCCTGACTTAAGGAATCTGGGAGCCTGGTCAGTCCCAGGACCACCTTTAAGTGGAGAATGCACCTGTGGTTCCCTCAATTAGCTAGTTTGGGTGATAGTGGCTGAAGTGACTGGGAAGGGGTTCCCCACTGTTCTGGACCTGATGTCAGAAAACCCTGCTCCTCCTTACTCCATTCCCCCTCACTTCTGGAGGAGACTAGCCCCATCCTGCAGTGAAATCACAGTGCCAACCCTCTCCAACCTTCTATTTTTAAAAATAGATTGGTTTATTTACTTTTAGTTTACAGGATTCAGTTCCACAATCCCTTGCATTTCAAATTTTCTTCCCTACTTCTACCCATCCCTCTCCCCCTCCATGGTAGCATGCAATCAAGTATAGTATCTGCAAATACTTTCACACTGGACATTAATCTGGTTGTATACAATGGTTGTAACCAATGGAGTGGATAATGGGAAAAAAGAAATCGACCTAAACTTAAAAAAAAAAACAATAGCATGCAGATTGGAGATAAAAAGAAATATACCTTCTTTTCAGCGGTACAATGCACATACACAAAAATCGGCCATGCACTAGGGCATAAAACCTCAAAATTCACTGAAGAAAGGCAGAAAAAATTAAACGCATCCTTTTCAGATCATGATACCACAAAAATTACATGCAATATAGGGCCATGGGGAGACAGGCAAAAAACTAAATAGAAACTAAATAATTTAAACCTAAAGAATGATTGGGTGAAACAAGAAATTATAGAAACATTCAGTAACTTCATTCAAGAGAATCACAGTAATGAGACATCATAGAAAAACTTGTGGTTTTCAGACAAGGCAGTTCTTAGGGGAAGTTTTATATCCCTGAATGCATACGTGAATAAATTATAGAAAACAGAGGTCAATGAATTGGACATGCAAATGGAAAAGCTAGAAAAAGAACAAATCAAAAATCCCCAATTAAATACTAAATTAGACATAATGAAAACCAAAGGAGAGATGAATAAATAAAATTGAAACTAAGAACACTATTGAACTTATAAAACTAAGAGTTGGTTTTATGAAAAAACATGAAATCAATAGACTCAATCAATATGATAAAAAAAGGAAGAAGAAAACCAAATTTAGAGTATCAAAAAAGAAAAGGGTGAACGTATATCCAATGAAGAGGAAATTAAAACAATAACTAGGAAGCATGTTGCCCAATTGTATGCACATAAGTTTACAATATTAGTGAAATGGATGAATAGTCACAAAAATATAATTTTCCCAGACTAACTGAAGAGGAAGTAAATTGCTTAAATAGTCCCATCTCTGAAAAAATAAATTGAACAAGGTATCAGAGAACTCCCTAGGAAAAAATCAACAGGACCAGATGGATTTACTAGAGAATGCTATCAAACGTTTAAAAATCAATTGATCCCAAAACTCTACAAACTATTTAGGAAAATTGGAGAAGAAGGAGTCCTAACAAATTCTTTTTATGACACAAATATATTACTGACACCAAAATCAGGGAGAGACAAAACAGACAAAGCGAATGATAGACCAATCTACCTCACGAATATAGATGCAAAAATTTAGAATACAATAAAATAAACAAGAATTCAGAAAATTATCACAGGGATAATATATTGTGATCAGGTTAGATTTATTCCAGGAATACTAGGATGGTTCAGTATTAGGAAAACCAGCAGTATCATTACCATATCAACAATAAAACTACCAGAAACTGTATGAGTATCTCAATAGATTCAGAAAAAGCTTTTGACAAAATAAAAGATCCATTCCTATTAAAACACTAGAAAGTATAGGAATAAATGGAGTTTTCCTTAGACTAATAGGCAGCATTTACTAAAAGTCATCAGCAAGTATTATATGTCACGGGGATAAACTAAAAGCATTTCCAATAAGATCAGGGGTGAAACAAAGATGCCCACTATCACCACTCTTATTCATTCCAGTACTAGAAATGTTAGCAGTAACAATTAGAGTGGAAAAAGCAATCAAAGGAATCAAATTAAGCAAAGAAGAGAATAATCTATCACTCTTTGCAGATGTTCTGATGATATGCTTGGAGAACCATAGAGAATCAAGTAAAAAGTTTCTTGAGACAAAAAACAAATTTAGCAGAGTTGCAGGATATAAAATGGACCCACATACATCCTCAGCTTTCCTGTATATTTTCAACAAAGTTCTACAGCAAGAGATAGTAAGAGAAACTCCATTTAAAGTTGCTGTAGACACTATAAAATACTTGAGAACGTACCTGACAAAACAAAACAAACCAAGTTGAATAGAACTATAAAACACTTTTCACATGAAGAAAATCAGATATAACTCATTAGGAAAACATCAATTGCTTGTGGCTAGGTCGATAATAAAAATGACAATTTTGCCTAAACTATATTACATATTTACTGCCATACCAATCAATCTACCAAAAACTTATTTTATAGAACTAGAAAAAAATAGTGACAAAATTCATTTGGAAGAACAAAAGATTCAGAATATCGAGGCAATCAGTGAAAAGAAATGCTAGGGAAAGTGGCCCAGCAGTACCAGTTTTTAATCTCTTTTTAAAGCAGCAGTCATCAAAACTGCTTAGTACTGGCTAAGGAATAGAGTAGGCGATCAGTGGAATAGACTGGATACAAAATACTGAGTAGTCAACGATTATAGTAATATACTGTTTGACAAGCCCAAAGACCCCAGTTTTGGGGATAAGAAGCATGTATTTGATAGCAACTACTGGGAAAAATTGGTATATAACATGGCAGAAACTGGGCAAAGACCATCATCTAACGCCATACACCAAAGTCAAGTCTAAATGGGTGCACATTCTAAGTAGAAAGGCTGATAGTGTAAGTAATCTGGGGAAGGAAAGGATAGTTTACCTGTCAGATTTATGAAGTAGGGAAGACTTTATCCCATCTTCTTTTAAGTGAAAGTCTTCTTTTTCTGAAAAAGAAAGTTACTATGGGGTGCTTGAGGAGATCTTCGTGCTTGTCAGCCACTTTCCTTTACCTCCACATTTCTGTTTTGATCAGGACCCTCAGGTTTTTCCTCTCCCAATTTAATTGGGGGGGGAGATAGGGGACTTGAGAATGTAGTTAAAGGGAGCTATTGACTGAATGGGCATTGACTCACTCATTTTGAGAACGTGAAAAGGCCTTAGTTAAAAGATGGCATCCTGGTCCATCTCCAGACATTCTGAGAATATCAGTTTACTAGACCCAGATGGTCCTGGAGGAGAAAGTGAGGCTGGTGACCTTGAACAGCCCTCCCTCACTCAAATCAAAGTCAACTGCAAGTCATGTCATCATCTCCCTGATATGGTCTTCAAGAATGAAAAACAAACACGACAACAACACCCCAGCCTTACCCTCTTTTACCCCCTCTTCCAGACTGACTTATTCCTGTGGGTCCTGCTTGTGCCTAAGTGGCTGTGATTGAGGTAAGTGCTTCCTCCCCTTCTCCTGCCTCAACCCTTCCCTTTCTTCTCCCTCTCTTCTCTTACCTCCTCCCCACCTTTTCATGAACCCCTTCCCTGCTTGTCTTTGCTTAGTGTTCTACAGGCTGTGTGTAAGAGTGGGTTGGAAGGTCCTGGAAATATCAATACCTTTTTTATATGTGTATGATATATGAAGGTAGGATCACCTTTCTGTGTTTGTGTGTGTATGTGTGTGTGTGTGTGTGTGTGAGAGAGAGAGAGAGAGAGAGAGAGAGAGAGAGAGAGAGAGAGACATACAGACAGACTTTGTGTGTGGATGTGGATGTGGGTGTGTGACTACTTGTGGGTGGATATGTTCAGGGGGTGATCCTGTGTGTGCCTGCTGCTCCAGCATCAGGCTTCCTATATTCCCAGACGTTTTTCTGTTGGTCTGGGGCTTGGGAAGTCTTCAGGTGGAGTGAATTCAGTGGAGGCCAGCAGGTAGAAGCCTTTGAGGACACTCTCTCCCTCATCTCCTCGGGAGGATGTTTCCATTCATTCTTAATTCCTTTCTCCTTTCCCTACTCGACCTTCAGCCTGGGGAGAGAGAAGACAATCTAGGATGTCTTTCCCTCCCTTTGTCCCTGTCATCTCTTTCTTTTCGCATCATTTAATTTAATAGCATATTTGTTTTTTCTTCTAGTGTCAACCAGCACCAGGCAAAAGAGGTGTTTCCATGGACCTTATTGTTGAACAGAAAGACAAGGCTGCCCCTGAACCTGTGGATCACTTTGATTTAAAATCTAACAGAAGACAGGGGTTTTAATGTACACTTCTCTCCTAATGAGCAATTTGGAACATCTTGTCACAAGGCTCTTGATAGCTTGGATTACTTCCTTGGAAACATTTCTGTTCTTCTAACTTACTGTAGAATGGCTCTTAATCTTGCAAACTGGAATCAGTTCCTTTTCTGTGTTGCATATGCAACAATCCTTAGAGAACGTTACTGCAGAGATGATTTTCTTCACTTACCTGTTGCCCTTCTCATTTTAACTGCTTTTGCTCTGTTTGTGCAAAAACATGTCACCTTTATAGAAGGAGAATCATCCGTTTTATTTCCTGTGATCTTCTCCATTGTTTCTTTACTCTTAACCTCTTCCCCATCCATCTGTGTGAAGTGATTTCCTGCCTGCTCCTCTAATTTGCTATTGACTCCCATTTTATATGTAAAATATGTATCCATTTGTGGTTTAATTTGAGAAGTGGGGAGAGTTGTGGACGACTTATGAAAAATCAGGCAAACTACTTTTCCCTCATCACATTTGTTTTGATTTGTTTTGTTTCCTTTTGTTTTCATTGCTTAATCAAACAATATCCCCACCACCATCACCAAATGCTACATTTGGGTTTATTAAACAATATTTTATTTTATTTATTTTCTTCTGTTCATTGCTTACCTAATCTTTTAAAAGTATCTCCTTTTCAACTTTTTACAAGCTGAAATTTTTTTAATAATTTTTGAATTTGTTTTCTTGTTTACATCATTCATTTCCATGACATTTTTGAATTAGAAATATTCTCCCCATCTTTCCCCTACCCCAACCTCAAAACAGCAACCCGACTGGGGAGCCCCTCCACCGATCTGCTCTCTAACTTTGTGGTAGGGCAGGGAGGGTCTCCCTACCCCAGCCCACGTATATCTTAATTCCTAGTTGCATGTATTGCAGAGCTTTAAATTCTAGATTCTTTCACTTGCCCCCTTGTCACCCACCCACATTGGAAGGACAAGCAATTCAATACAAGCTGTGCATGTGTAATTACACGGGACATCTTCATCGTGGACATATTGTGACAGTGATCATATGTCCTTTCTTCCTATCCCTACCCCACTTCTTCTGTTCTCTGCTCTGTCCCTATCCATTAACTGAAGTGTGTGCTCCCAGCATCCCTCACCCAGACCCTGGCCTCCCCTTCATCATCCCCCCTCTCATCCCCATGCCCCCTACTCTCCTGTGTGGCATGATGCCCAGTTTAGAGTTTATGCCATTCCTTCTCTAAGCCAAATTCAATGGGAGTAAATGAAAGTAAAGTTGTAAGTTATCCCTTAACTCTTCTATATGGGATGCTTAATCCCATTTTGTCTCTCCCTGTCTCCTCTCATTCTAGTCCTCTCCCACCTCCGAATTTCACCTTTTAAAGTATCAACCCTTCATATTCTATTAATATTATACCCTCTATATACACATATACACACATGCTCAGATACGTATTCATACGCATATATAGCCTCCTATAAAGACATATGTGTAAGTATACATACATACATATGTATACATATATGTATACACACACTTGTATTCCTTTCACCTATTCTCATACTAAGAAAAGTATCATAAGTTACTATTATCATTTTGCCATGTTGGCATGTAAATAGTTCAGTTTTGATAAGTTCCTTATGATTTCTTTCCCATGTTTATCTTCTCATGTTTCTTGTGTTTGATTGTCAAATTTTCTGTTCAGATATGGTTTTTTCAGCAAGAATGCTTGAAAGTCCTTGACCTCACTGAATGACCATATTTTCCCGTGGAATAATATGCTCAATTTTGCTGGGTAGTTGATTCTTGGTTTTAATGCCTGCTGCCTTAATCTTCAAAATATCATATTCCATGCCCTTTTATCCCTCAGTGTAGAAGCTGCCAGATCCTGGGTTATCTTAATAGTGCTTCCACAGTATTCAAATGGTTTTCTCTTGGCAGCCTGTAATATTTTCTCCTTTAACTGGGGATTCAAGAACCTGGCAATAGCATTTCTAGGAGTTGTGTTTTGGGGATCTTTTTGAAGAGGTGATCTGTGAATTTTTTCAATTTCTATTTTTCCTTCTGATTCTGAAACATCAGGGCAATTTTATTTGAAGATTTCTTGAAGGATGCTTTACAAGTTCATTTTTTGGTCATGGCTTTCAGGTAAACCAATAATTTTCAAATTGTCTCTCCTGGATCTATTTTCCAGGTCAGTGTTTTTTTTTTCAAGAAGATATTCCACATTGCTTTCTATTTATTCATTTGTTTGTGTTTGTTTAATAGAATCTTGGTTTCACATAAAGTCATTAGCTTCTACTTGCTCCGCTCTAATTCTGAAGGAATTATTCTCTTCAGGATGCTTTTGAGATTCTTTTTCCATCTGGCAAATTTGACTTTTTATGGCATTCTTCTCATCATTGTCTTTCTGTGCCTCTCTTGTCATTTGAGTTAATCTATTTTTATACTGTTGTTTTCTTTAGTCAGGTTCTTGACTCTGTTTTCGTGATTTGCTCACATCATTCTCATTTCTCTTCCCAATTTTTTCTCCACTTTTCTTATTGTTTTTCAAAGTCTTTTTTCAGTTGATCTATAGCTTCTAGGCATTCTTCAAGTGTCTTGGAAGCATTTGGTGTGGGGGTTCTAACTGTGTTGTCTTCCTCCCGTTCCAAGCTTTGATCAATTTTGACCACAAAAAAGTTTCTAGAGTTTTATTGCTGTTCTTATTTTGCTTCCTTTTCCTCATGTTGGCCAGTCTATTAATTGGTTTGGGTTTTTTGTTGTTTTGTTTTGTTTTTTGCTTTGTGGATCTTTTCCTCCAGGGGGGAAAGCTCTGTCCCAAATCACTTGGGTTTTCACAGCTGCTGGAGCTGTTAGGGTGGTGCCACAGCCCCACCAGCTTTGCCTTGCTGAGAGAGTACCCCAGGACCACCAACAAAGACCTCGATCCAGATCTAGGATGCTCAAAGCAAGAGCCCTTGGCTCTGATAGATTGGCTCAACCTGCCTGTGGTCCGTAGGCCAGTAAATCTGAAGCAGCCCAGTGGAGCAGTTGCCAGTTGTAGCAGATCCTGCCCTTTCCCCACCACTTCCTTGCCCTTGGGGGCAGATTGGCCCACTGCTTTTCCTCCCCTAAAATTAGCTTGAAAGCTTCACTTTCACTGACCTTTCTTTAATCCTTGTTTTTCACACATTGATAGCTGTGAAGAATCCTTCAGTTGCTGTAGATCTGCTTCCCGGGGTAGAGTCACGCTGAGGTTTGTGAGGCTCGGCCTTGGGGCCTGGCCTTGGTTTCAGTTTTGGTCTGGGCTGGCCTCGGCTCCCAGCCTGATGCGTTAAGCCCCTCCTCCTGAGCTGCCTTCAGCAAGAGATATGTTTTCTGTATTTTTGTGAGTTTTGGAGTCCTAGAATTTGTTTAGATTTGTACTTTATGGGTACTTAGTGTGGCTGTGTGGGAGGTGCGGAACTTTGCTTCTTCTACACCACCACCTTGGCTCCAGCCTCCTCAAGCTGAAATTGTTTTAAGGGCAGCTAATATTTTGTAGCTTCTAAAGTCAGGAAGACTCATTTCCTTGAATTCAAACATGGTCTCAGACACTTGGTAGCCCTGTGACCATCAGCATGAAGTGACATCTCCGTTTCCCTTAGTTCCTCATCTGTCAAATGAGCTGGAGATGGAAAGGGCAAACCATTCCAGCATCTTTGCCAAAGAAACAAGAAATGGAGTCAGAAAAAGTTCGACAGGATGTACCATCAACAACAATTATATCCATAATCACAGCTTTGTGACTGATTTTGAATTTGTTGTCAATAATCAATAAACCCAAAACCCTTTCTTTCCTCCTTGCCCCTCATTATTTCTCTTGAGATACCAGACCTCTTTTAAATATTTTATTAATGTTTTCTGTTTCTTACATCACAAGGGTATCCTCTGTATCCCTCATTCTTCCCATTCTTGAGATCCATGTCTGGTAATAAATCATGGGAATTGAATCAAGGAAAAGAAAAGCTATCCCAGATGACTGATGCATTGGGAAAAGGTGTGCAATGTCTGACACCTGTGGACCTCTCACCTCCGGGATGAGGTAGGGTAATGGTGTCTTCTTATGTTTCCTTTTCAGGTCCCCTTCATCTTTACCAGTTTGGTACATGTAGTTTGAAATTTTTGCTGGGTGGTTCTTTCCTTTTTAGTTGTTGTAATTGTCATTTTCCAAGTACTGTTTTCTTGTCTCTGCTTACTTCACTTTGTATCAATTCATGAAGATCTTTCCATACTTCTCTGTACACAGACACATCATTTCTTACTGCATGGGAGCAGTATTCCATGCCTTTCATATTCCATGTCACATATTATATTCCCCAGTTGATGAGCTGTATTCATAGCTGTCACAAAAAGTGCCATTGTAAGCATTTTGAAATATATGGAGAACGTTTTCTTCTTAATGACTTCATTGGGCTTTAATGGAGTTTTGTTTTAAAGACTTTGGACAATTTTCTTTCCTTCTTTGCCTAGTTTCAACTCACTTTTGTTAAGTGGATTTTCACTGAGCCAGTCTCTCACCGCAGAATGCTCAAATACCCACAAAGCAGACCTAGTGACAGGAGTGCCAGTAATAAAACAGTTTAATTAATCACTTTCAGAGTGAGGAATGTTCTCTCAGTTGAAGTAAAATCACAGGTTATATGCTTAAATCATATCTAGAGAAGAAGGGAAAAGGTAGATTATAAACAATCATGTTGTAGCTTCCCTTGAGAAACACAAAGTCCCACAGTACAACAGTTCTGGAGTCACGTCAGGTTGGGCTGTGACTACGTGTATTGGCAAGTGCCCTAGAACACCCAGGATGGCCTGCTAGCACAGATTTTTTGTTCTGTTTTTAAAGGAGTCGACAGTCTTAATTTAATTACATTCAGTTGTTCAGGGAAAAGGCCAGCATGCTGAATGAGGAGAAAATACAGAGAATATAACACTGAGATACAAAAGACAGGGCTCCTACTGTCTGGAGAAGGTAATACCACCACCTATTTATACCATGGATCAGGAGACCACAAACCAATGAGTAGTGGAGGGGCTCTTAACAAACAGCTACGCATAATCCTGTCCATGGAATCAAGAGTATCTTCCCATACACAATACCCCTAGCAAAATTCCAACCTGCAAGAATATGAAAAAAGACTTGGCCCCTGATTGGCTCATAGCCAGGAGGCACAAAACCCATGTGGCTCAGCAGAACCGTGAATTATCAGGGTTCAAAGGAGATTTTTCCCTCAGATATTTACAATTTCTGCTCAGCCTAGGAAACTGAACTTGAGAAAGAGAACAACACAAATGTCACCTGGCTTGTTCTTGCCCAAACAAGAAGCTGTCCAAACAACTTCTAAGGTATCCCATGAGATAGCTGAAGTTTCTCTTCCTGTTTCCTTAAAAGGCAGTTTACATTTTCCGTGTAATTTTCTGTGCATAAAGCTATTTGGGGAGTTCCTAACTCAGGGAGGAAAAGTAGAGTTATTCCTCAGAGTGGGTGGTGAATTTTGAAGTGATTGAGCACTTGTAAAACTGTCTGACACTGAGAAAGAGCTCTTTTCTTAGCATTCCCTGGCCTCAAGGCAGCCTCCTGGAAATTGGCTTGGCAAAGGTGTTCCGGGATCTCTGAAGTCCTCCATCTAGGTTGTTCAGTGGTTAGAGTACTAGACCTGGAGTTTGTAAGAACTGAGTTCAGATCTAGCTTTAAGCATTTACTAGTTATGCGATCTTGGGCAAAAGCATTTCAGACTCTACCTAGTCAAGCACTCTTTGGTTTTTCTGCCTCCTCAGGAAGATTTAGAGCTCATCTGAATATGTCTATGATCTTACAGAGTGGTCTGGGGCACTAAGAGTTTAGGTGACTTGATTTTGGCCATGCCGCTAACATGGCTGCAAAGGAGGACTTGAACTGAAGCTGGTAGTCTGTCTTTGGGCCTCAGAACATCCCTCTCTTCCATCCAGATAGTTTGAGCATCACCTATTTCATGAAGCCTCTCTTGATTCTAGATGCTCCTGGCCTGGCTCCAAGTCTGCCTCCTACTTTGCATTCATTTGTCTTCATTCTCAATATACTTTGATGTATTTTCTGTCTCAAGGGAATTTAAGCTTTTCCTGGTTAAGGACTGCGTCTTCAATAGTCTTTGTATCTGCAGAATTTAGCACTGTGACTCTTACGCAGGAGGAACTTAAGAAATAACTATTGATTGCTTCATTAGGCCATTGTTCTCTTTTATGTGCTCAGCAGACAGGAGGAGCTTAATCTATAACTATACAGTGAAGATATTAGTGAGTTGTACATCTAAGCTAGAGCAATTATTACTGTTTTTACTTATACCTCATATACGATTTTCAACAGTTCTCACTATTATTTTACTAGTCCTATCACATTCATGTTGAGTTATCAAACTTCTGCCAATTTCTTTCCACTTATGCCATCTTTTATTTATTTTTTTTGTCAACTGAAAACAGTTCTTGTTTTGCATAAGTGGACCCTTAGACAAATCTCTAAGTAGAATGATTCATAAGTAATGTGATTTTGTCCATGGGCCTGGATAAAAGGGAAGAGGGGGTAAAGGGGACTCATCCCTGTGAAAGGACAGTTCCAGGAGAGAGTTACAGGACATACGGGGACTGTGGACAGAGAAGCAAGAGAAGGAAGAGGATAAGGTTGGTGTTGTGGCTAGCCACATGATGTGGGCACAACGGAGAAGAAGAACATGCAGGGGACAGCCACATGGAGGCCAGACATGGCCACACAGAGAAGAATACTGGGGACAGATGGACCAAGAAAAACACATGGTTCCCTAGCACTGATGAGCAGAAAACAAACACTTGGATGCCAGACACAAGGATAAATGTGCAAAGTAGCCTAAAGTCTCTCTCAGCACTGGATGTCTCAAGCCAAGCCCTGATCCTGAGGCTGCAGAGAGGGAAGAAATCTCCCTGCACCTTCAAGTCCCCCTTCTTTCCTCTTTATCCCTCATCACATATACCCTTTAGATCCTTGACCTCAATTAAAAACTTTTTCATTGATGTTTTCTGTATCTTACATCGTAGTATCCCATGTATCCCTCCTTCTCCCTCTTCACTTCCCTGAGAGCCATGTCATGTGACAAACGGTATTTTTTATTTTAGGAAGTAAAAGCATTCAACATAATTATAGTACACAGAGGAAAAGACAATGGTGGCACAACACACTCTCTGACAGCATTCCAGTTACTACAAGCTTACTCTCTGTGGAAACACATCTAACCTCAGAATACTCTGAGGAAAAGGTAATTGTGGCGGGAGACACCTTTTCTGGCAACATTCCTGTTACTATAGGCTTACTCTCTGTGGAAACACATCTAACCTCAGAACATTCAGGAGACGAGACATTTGGGGTTGAAGCCACTGTCTGAGAACATTCTACTTACAACAGGCTTACTCTCTGAACACTCAGAGGAAAAGATAATTGTGGCGGGAGACACCTTTTCTGGCAGCATTCTTGTTACTATAGGCTTATTCTCTGTGGAAGCACATCTAACCTCAGAACACTGAGAAGACAAGACATTTGGGGTTGAAGACACTGTCTGAAAACATCCTACTTACTACAGGCTTACTCTCTGAACACTCAGAGGAAAAGATAATTGTGGCGGGAGACACCTTTTCTGGCAGCATTCTTGTTACTATAGGCTTATTCTCTGTGGAAGCACATCTAACCTCAGAACACTGAGAAGACAAGATATTTGGGGTTGAAGACACTATCTGAGAACATTCTACTTGCTACAGCCTTACTCTCTGAACAATCAGAGGAAAAGATAATTGTGGTGGGTGATACCCTTTCTGGCAACATTCCTGTTACTATACGCTTACCCTCAGGGGAAGCACATCTAGCCTCAGAACACTGAGAAGACAAGACATTTGGGGTTGAAGACACTGTCTGAAAACATCCTACTTACTACAGGCTTACTCTCTGAACACTCAGAGGAAAAGATAATTGTGGCGGGAGACACCTTTTCTGGCTACAGTCCTGTTACTATAGGCTTACTCTCAGGGGAAGCACATCTAGTCTCCGATCATTGCGTGGATGAAATACTTATGGGTGGAGACACATATTCTGAGAACATTCTACCTACTACAGGCTTGCTTTCTGGGGAAGCACATCTAATCTCTGAAGACTCAGAGGAAAAGATACTTGAGGAAGGTGACAGTCTCTATGGGAACATTCTGGTTACTACAGGCTTACTCTCTGGGGAAGCACATCTAGCCTCCAAACATTCAGTGGATGAAATACTTATGGCTGGTGATACATATTCTGAGAACAGTCCACTTACTACCGGCTTACTCTCTGGGGAAGCACATCGAGAGGACAAAGAAAGAGAATATTTAATGAAACAGATGCCTTTGAAGCATTTCTGATGAAAAGACCAGAGCTGAAGAGAAAATATGACATTCTAATACAAGACTCAAAAGAAACATTAAAAGGTAAATATGAAAGAGAAATCATAAGCAACTCAATGAAGTTAAAATCCATAATTTTCTATAAGGGAACACCTATCTTCTGAGTTTTTTTTATCATTATCAGAGCAGGAAGGAGGATTCTACATTGTAAGAGTATTAGGAAGTGAAACACTTAGGTTGGGATGATGTAAATAACATTGATAGGGGAGAAATCAGGATGTCCTGGGAGAAGGCAGAAGTGAGAAAAAGAATGGGGGGACTGGTCTCACATAAAAGTGTGAAAGGAAAGGCTTCTACCCTGGAGAGGAAAATGGAACAGGGAGTGACTAATGCTTGAACATAAGTCAATATCTAAATTGATTAAAAAAGACAAAATATGTTTATTCTTATTTCTATCTGTATCTATAGATACTTACACAATTGGTCATAAAAATTATCTTACCAGAGAGGTAACAGAATTGGAAAAGAGAAAGAAAAATATTTTAAAAAGAGTGGGCCAATAAAATAATGCAGTGCTTATTTGTAAAACCAAATTTAGAGTGGGTTTAGGGTAAGGAGAGAGAGAGGATGAGAAACAGAAGAAAACTGGATGGAGGGAAATGCATAGTTAGTAATCCTGCCTGTGTGAATGGAATGTACTCACTCAGAAAACAGAAGTGGGGAGGAAAATGGCTTAGAAACCATTATCCAGCAATACCTTTGTTTGTTTATTTAAGAGAAACTCATTTGAAACAAAGAGAGAACCAGAGTTCAAATAGGGGGATAGAGCAGAACTGTTCTACCTCAACTGAAGTAAAAATGGAGGTGTAGCAATCATGATGCCA
The DNA here is from genome assembly GCA_028646575.1 of Pseudocheirus occidentalis. Taxonomy (NCBI): domain Eukaryota; kingdom Metazoa; phylum Chordata; class Mammalia; order Diprotodontia; family Pseudocheiridae; genus Pseudocheirus; species Pseudocheirus occidentalis. The sequence goes on along the minus strand of CM053602.1, from coordinate 56,505,667 downwards.
GACAAAGAAATAGCAGATATAGTCATATTAAGAGGAGTAGGCATGGAAACTACATACAATGAAGTAATGTATTTGGGAAATGGCAAAGCATTTATAATCTAGGAGGAAAAGTTAAATGATTTACAGGAAGGAGTGGACAGTAGTGGGGGACCTCATTTTCCTTCTGAGAGGTAGAGAAACCTAACCATAAAATGATTAAGAAAGAAGGTAAGAGTCACAGAATTTCAGAAAATTTAGATTTTAAAGAATTATGGAGAAAAGTGAATAGGAATAGAAAGGCATACAGACTAGATGTTTAGTTATGTAAATTCACAATATTACAAACTGGACTTTATGAGAGGAAGAATTCTTCATTTGCCAAAAAACTGCAACCCCTTTGAACTTTATTGTAATGGACCCAGATCCCTTTCTTCTTTGGCCCCTCTACTTGGTGCTCTGTGGCCCCCAACCATCCATCCAATGCCATTCCCTAACTCCCCAAAAAGAAACAGGTGAAGAAATCCTCCATGTGAAAGCAAAAGAACCAACCTGGAGAGAAAAAGGTACCACCACTTCTGTATCTGGCCTTGGATTGAGACCTCCAGTGCTGAGAGAGAAGACCTTGATTTCAGGCTACCTACTCTTCAGAAAGTTTGGTCTCTGAATTTTGGTATTTTGTCCTTCCACGCTGCAATAATGTGTGTGTGTCCCTTGTCACCACCACGTGTCCCCTATTGTCTCCTGCATGCTTCTGTGTCTGGCCCCTATTTGCCTACCTGCTTGCATGTTCTTCCTTTCACTTCCAGCCAGGAACTCATGTGGCTGGCCTCTCCAGCCATGTGTTCCTCCTCCTGCTTTTGTTTCTCTGGGCCTAACCCCATGTGTCCTTGAACCATAGGCCAACCCCTCTTCCACGTGGGTGCAGATGCTTCCTGCCGTTTTCCCCATCCTTGGGTAAATTCCCTTTATGGAAAGGGTATGTAGAAATTTCTACTTATATTGCTGTTGTTTTACTGTTTCTTTTATAATTTATATTTTCCTCAATGACATGTAAAAACAATTTTTAACACTCCTCTTTAAAATTTTGAATTCCAAGTTCTCTGCTCTTCTCTCTCTCAGTCACAACCCTTTACCTCCGAAACTCCAATTGAGCAGGCATGCTATTTGATATAGGGTATACTTCTGTCATCCTGCAAAACTATTTCTATGTTAATTATATTTTAAAAGAAAATGCAGACCAAAATAAACTCTCAAGAAAAACAGAGTTTAAAAAATGTATGCTTTGATCTGTTTTCAGACACCATCATTTCTTTATCTGGGGATGGATAACTTTTTTCATCATAAGTGCTTCAGAGTTGTCTTGGACCTTTATATTGCTGAGAATAACTATATTGTTCATACCTCATCATCTTATAATAGAACTGTGACCGTTCTCTTAGGTACCATGTTTTCCTGGCATTACTCATTTCATTTTCTCTTATTTCAGAAATGAGTTTAGGTTTTATGTTTTTACTTATTTTTATTATATATATATACAAATAATATAAAATTATATATCTTTTATATAAAAGAAAAAAACTTTTAAGTTTGTCTGATACCATCCTGATCATCATTTCTTATGTTGTTATTGCATTCTATCACAATCATATACCATAAATTAATCACCATTGCGCCAATTGATGCTCATCCGCTCAGTTTCTGGTTCTTTGCCAACAGAAAAGAGCTGCTATAAATATTTTTGTACATGTAATTCCTTTCCTTTTTTTTCCTTTTTTGCTTTTTGGAGGGAAGTAGGCTGGGAAGTTGGGACTTGCACAAAGTCACACAGATATTACCTGTTTAGTATCTGAGGCAGGATTTGAAGTCAAGCCCTCCTAACGCAAGGGCCCGTGCTCTACTCACTGCGGCCCCTAAGTGCCACTCCTTTTCCTTTTTTTTAAATGTCTTTTTGGATACAGATCTTCTGGTGGTATTGCTTGGTCAAAGGGTATGAATGTTTTTATAGCCCTCTGAGTATAGCTCCAAATTTCTCTACAATATAGTTAAATTAATCAACAACTCCACCCAGAGTGTACTAATTAATGTCACTCTTTTCTCACATCCCCTCCCACATTTGTCATTGTCCTTTTCTGTCATATTAGCCAATCTAATATGTGTGATGTCATACCTCACAGTGCTTTATTTTGCATTTCTCCACTAAGTAGTGATTCAGACTATTTTTCATATGTCAACAGATAGCTGACATCATCTGAAAACTTCGCATCTTCTGATCATTTGTCACCTGTATAATAGGTCTTGTTTTTATTAATTTGACTCAGTTCTTTATGTGTTTGAGAAATGAGGACTTTATCACAAAAACTTCAAATTTTTTCA
>CM053602.1:56489376-56502815 GCA_028646575.1 Pseudocheirus occidentalis | reverse complement strand
AATTGGGAAAGAATTTTTACAACCAGTGTCTCTGATAAAGGCCTCATTTATAAAATATAAAGAGAATTCAGTCAAATCTGTAAGAATATAAGTTATTCCCCATTTGATAAATGGTTAAAGAATATGGACAGGCAGTTTTCACAGGAAAGAATTAAAGATATCTATAAGCATAGGAAGAAATGCTCCAAATGTCTGTTGGATGAAGAAATGCAAATCAAAACAACTTTGATTTGCAGAATCTTACTGGTCTTATTGGTCAGATTGGCTAAGATGACAAAACAGCAAAATGATAAATGCTGGAGAGGATGTAGGGAAAAAATAGAATACTAATGCAATGTTGGTGGAGTTGTAAACTGATCCAACTCTTCTGGAGAGCAATCAGCAACTATGCCCAAAGGGCTATAAATAAATGCATACCCTTATGTCCGGTAATACCACTTGTAGAGTTATATCTCAAAGGGATCATAGAAGTGAGAATAGGACCTGTGTGTACAAAAATATTTATAGCAGCTCTTTTTGTGGTGGCAAACAACTCAAAATTAAGGGGATGCCCATCAGTTGGGGAGTGGCTAAACAAGTTGTGGTATATGAATGTAATAGAATACTATTGCACTATAAGAAATGGGGAGGAGATGGACTTCATATTTACCTGGAAAGGATTATTTTTTATCTTTTAAAATATAATATTTTTCCCCAATTACATGTTAAAACAATTTTTAACATTTAAAAAAGTTTTGAGATTAACTTCTGTCTTCCCCTTTCCACACCCCTTAGACATCAAGCAATTTAATCTACTTTATGTATGTGGAATCATAAAACATTTCCATATTAGTCATTTTATATAAGACGATTTGAATAAAAAAGAGAGAAATAAAAGGGAAAGGAAGGAAGGAAGGAAAGAAAGAAAGAAAGAAAGAAAGGAAGAAAGAAAGAGAGAAAGAAAGAAACAAAGAAGGAAAGAAAGAAGGAAAGAAAGAAAGACAAATAACATGCTTTGATCTGCATTCAATCAATATCAGTTCTTTCTCTGGAGGCAGATAATATACTTCATCAATAATCCTTTGAGATTGTCTTCAATAATTGCATTGCTGTGAATAGCTAAGCCATCTACAATTCTTCATTGTACAATATTGCTGTTGCTGTATATGATGTTCTCCTGGTTCTGCTCACTACACTTTGCATCAATTCATGCAAGTTTTTCTATATTTTTCTGCAATCATTTTGCTTGTCATTTCCATTACAATCATATATCACAGCTTGTTCAGCCATTCCCCAATTGATGGGCATCCCTTCACTTTCCAAATCTTAGCCACCACAAAAAGAGCCGCTATAAATATTTTTGTATAAATAGATCCTTTCCCTGCCTCCTCCCTTTTTTATGTCTTTGGATTATAGACCTAGCAGTGGTATTATTGGATCAAATAATATGCACAGTTGTATAGCTGTGCCCTTTTGGCATAGTTCTCAGCTATTCCTTTAAAAAAGAAAATGAAAGTGCACTAAAACACATGAAACGATATACTTAACATAAGATAGTTTCTAGGGCTTCTTCCCCTGGCTTTCTTTTTTTCTTAACTTTATTTTTATTTGTTTTCTGGTTTACATTATTCATTTTCATTACATTTTTAATTACAAATTTCCTCCCCATCTTGCCCCTGCCCCACTCTTAAAACAGCAATCCCACTGTAAAGCCCCTCCCCTGCTCTGCTCTTTTATTTTCTGGTGGAGCAGGGAGGGTCTCCCTATCCCAGCCCATGTATATCTTAATTCCTAGTTGCAGGTATTACAGAACTTTAAATTCTAGATTCTTTCGATTCCTCCCTTGTCACCAACCCCAACTGGAAGGATGCTCAATTCAATACAGGCTGTGGATGGGTGATTATACAGGACATCTTCATAGTGGACATATTGTGACAGTGATCATCTGTCTCTCCTTCCTATCCCTCCCCACCCCTTGTTCTGTTCTCTACCCTGTCTCTGTGTCTTTACTGAAGTGTGTGCTTCTCTACAGCCCCCACCAGCTTTGGGTTACTGGTCACACACCTCAGGAACTCCACCCAAGATCACAATCCTGATCCAGGCAGGTTAAGGCAAGCACACTTAGCCTCTGAATGATTGCTGCCAGGGATCCACTCTTCTCAATGCTCCAGCAGAGCCAGGCATGCCACCCTGAGTCTAAAACTACAGCTCACACATGGCTGGTCTCGGCTCCCAGCACACTGTGATGAACACTTTCTATCTGCCTTTGGGCTCCCTTCAGCAGAAGATTTGTTTCTCTGTCACTTTGGGGTTCTGGAGCTCTAAAATTTGTTTAGAGTCATATTTTATAGATATTTGATGTGGTTATGGGGGGAGTCATGGAGTTTTCCTACTTCTATCCCTCCATCTTTACTCTGACCATCTTTCTGTATATTTTAGATATGAGGCCTTTATCAGAGACACTGGTTGTAAAAATTCTTTCCCAATTTTCGACATCCCTCCTAACCTTGGTTACATTGGTTTTGTTTGTACAAAAACTTTTCAATTTAATGTAAACAAAATTAATTATTTTGCATTTCATAGTGTACTCTATCTCTCATTTGGTCATGAATAATTCCCTTCTCCATAAATTTGAGGGTAAAGTATTTTTTGCTCTTCTAGACTGCTTATATAGTCAACCTTTATATCTAAATCATGAATCCATTTTGATTTTGTTTTGGTATACGGTGTAAGATGTTGGTCTATGCTCAATTTCGGCCGTCCTGTTTTCCAGTTTTCCCAGAAGTTTTTGTCAAAAAGTGAGTTTTTATTCCAGAAGCTGTAGTCTTTAGGTTTATGAAACAGTAGGTTACTATAGTCAATGAATACTGTCTTGTTGTGTACTTAATCTCTTCCACTGATCCACCATTCTATTTCTGTGCCAGGACCAAGTAGTTTTGATGACTTCTGCTTCATAAGATAGTTGGAAATCTGATGTCTTAGGCCACCTTCCCTAGCATTTCTTTTCATTGATTCCCTTGATATTCTGAAGCTTTCCTTCTTCCAGATGAATTTTGTTATTATTTTTCCTAGCACTATAGAATAATTTTTTGGTATTTTGTTTGGTATGACAGTAGACAGGTAAATTAATTTAGGTAAAATTGGCATTTTCATTGTATTAACTTGGCATAACCATAAGGAACTGATGTTTTTCCAGTTATTTAAATCTGACTTTATGTGTGTGAAAAGTGTTTTGTAATTGTGTTCATAAAGTTCCTGGGTTTGTTTTGGCAAGGTATTCTCCCTAATATTTCATAACGTCTCTAGTAACTTCAAATGGAATTTCTCTTTCTATTTCCTGCTGTTGAGCTTCATTAGAAATATATAAGAATGCTGAGGGATTTATGTGGGTTTGTTTTATATCCTGCAACTTTGCTAAAGTTATTTGTTATTTTAAGTAGTTTTTCACTTGATTCTCTAGGATTCTCTAAGTATATCATCATATTATCTGCAAAGAGTGATACCTTGGTCTCTTCTTTTCCTATTCAAATTCCTTCACTTTCTTTCTCACCTCTGACTGCTGCAGCTAAAATTTCTAGAACCAAATAGAATAGGAAGGGTTATAGTGGATATCCTTGTTTCACCCCTGATCTTATGGGAAATGCTTCTAGCATGTCGTCATTACATAAAATACTTGCTGATGGTTTTAGGTACATGCTACTTATCGTTTTAAGAGGACTCCATTTATTCCTGTGCTTTCGTGTGTTTTTTTTTTAAATAGGAATGGGTGCTGTATTTTATCAGAAGCTTTTTCTGCATCTATTGAGATAATTGTACGATTTCTACTACTTTTGTCATTGATAAGATTGTTTATGCTGATAGTTTTTCTAATATTGAACCAGCCTTGCATTCCTGGAATAAATCTTACATCAAAAAAGTATAATTTTCTTGTGATAAGTTACTGTAATCTTTTTGCTATTGTTCTATATATCATTTTTAAATCTATATTCATGAGGTAAAATGGTCTATAATTTTCTTTCTGTTTTGGCTCTTCCAGATTTAGGTATCAGTACCATATTTGTCTCATAAAAAGAATTTGATTGGACTTCTTCACAAGTTTTCCCAAATAGAGTATGAAGTATTGGAATAAATTGTTATTTAAATGTTTGATAGAATTTGCTTGTAAATCCATTTGACCCTGGAGATTTTTTCTTAGGCATTTGATTGATGGCTTGCACAATTTGCTTTTCTCAGATAGGGTTATTTAAGTATCTTTCTTCTTCTTCTGTCAATCAGGGCAATTGATATTATTATAAATTTTCATCCATTTCATTAAGCATGTCAAATTTATGGGCATATAATTCCTAACTATAATTTTAATGTCCTCTTCATTGGAGGCAAATTCATCAGTTTTATTGTTGATACTGATAATTTGATTTTCGTCTTCTTTTAAAGAAACAAACTGACTAAAGACTTATCAATTTTATTGTTTTTGTATTTTTTACAAAACTAGCTTTTATTTTTATTTATGAGTTAACAGTATTCTTAATTTCAGTTTTATTAATCTCTCCTTTGGTTTTCATAACTTCTAATTTGGTATTTTATCTGGGATTTTTAATTTGTTCTTTTTTGGGCTTTTTTATTTGTACGCCCAATTCATTGATCTCCTTTTCCTCTATTTCATTCAGAGTTATAAAACTTTCACTAAGAACTGCTTTTTCTGCATCCCACAAGTTTTGGCATGTTGTCTCATTATTGTCATTCTCTTGAATTAAGTTATTGATTGTTTCTGTGATTTGTTGTTTGATGAACTCACTCTTTATGATCCGATTATTTAGTTTCTAACTCTTTTTTCATTTATCTTTTCATGGCCTTTAATTACAGTTCATTTTTATTGCATGATGAACTGAAAAAAAAATACGCTTGTTATTTCTGCCTTTCTGCACTAGATCATGAGGTTTTTATGCCCTTGTTCATGGTCATTTTATGAGTATGTGCCATGTACTGATGAGAAGGAGGCATATTCCTTTTTGTCCCCATTATTTTTCTCTAGAGGTCTATCATATTCTACCTTCTCTAAAATCCTGTTCGCCTAATTAACTTCTTTCTTGTTTATTTTGAGGTTAGGTTTATCAAACTGAGGTATTTTGGGTATCTATTTCTTCCTCTAAGCCCTTACCACCTCCTCTACGAATTTGGATGCTGTATCACCTGGTGCATAGATGTTTAGTAATGATCTTACTTAATTTTCAATAGTGCCTTTTAACAGGATATAGTTTTCTTCCTTATTTCTTTTAATTAGATCTCTTTTTGCTTTTGCTTTGTCTGAGATTAGGATTGGTACCCCTCCTTTTTTTTTACTTTATCTGAAGCATAGGATATTCACTTCCAGCCTTTTACCTTTACCTTGTGTGTATCCTCAAGTTTCAAATATTCTTCTTGTAAACAACATATTATAGGATTATGGTTTTTAATCCATTCTGCTAATGGCTTCTGTTTTATGGGAGAGTTCATCCCATTCACATTTACAGTTATGGTTACTATCTGTGTCTTTCTCTCCATTCTATGATCCACCCCATTTATGATTTTCTTTCTCCCTTCTCCTCAAATGTGATTTGTTTTTGACCTACCACCTCCCTCAATATATCCTTCCCACACCCTTTTCCTACCCTTCTCCCTTACTGTTTCTTCCTTCCCTTCTAACCAGTCCCTTTCCCCATTTCTCTTTCTCCTTCCCCTCCTATATTAGATTTCTATATCTACACAAAACACCACAAAGCAGTGACCAAACGCTCTGGGAGGTCAGCTGGACTAAAACCAAGGTCTCCCTCCTCTCTCAGAGGTGGAGGTGCTAAGCCAAGCCCTGATCCAGCAGTGGTGGTGGCTTTCTCTCTACAGGTCTCCTCTTCTGCTTTCATGTGGAGGATTTTTTTGAGCTTTTTTTTGGAGGTTGAGGAGGAATGGTGGTAGTAGGAGGCCACAGAGCATCAAGTTAAGGAGCAGGAGCAGAAAGGGACCCCAGTGCAGTACGGTAAGCTTTACATAGGTGTTTGCTGGAAATACAGATTTCTTATAAAATTCCTTACACAAAGTCCAGTTTGAATGTACATAAAGCAAAATCTGTCTGTACTTCTTTCTATTCCCATTTAGATTTCTCCAGAGGCCTTTCATATAAAAGCTTTCTAAGATTCTATTTTGCTTTCTAATACATTTTACTCCATGCTTCCATTTTATGAGTGCATTCACCCCATTTATACATTCATGAATATTAACTATGCGGTTCCCTCCATTCCACTTTTTTCTGTTTCTCCTTCTCTCTCTTTTTTATCCTGAACTTCTTCTAATGCCTGTTTTGCATACAATCACTGTCTTCTTTTATCTGGCCACCTTTTTATCACTACTTTTTATTTCTCTTATTCCATTTTCCTACTTACCTATAAGGTAAGATGGATTTTTGTGACCAATTGAGGAAATGTATGTTTTCCCTTTTTGAACTAATATAGATGTGAGTGAGATCCAACCAAGCATTGCCCGCCTGCCATGCCCAGCCCCCTGCATTTTTCACTACAATTTAAAAGCTCTTCCCTGTTCTTCCTGTTTTATGTGAGATCATTTCCCCCTCTTCTTTCTTTTCTTCTATCTTCTCCCAGGGCATCCATATTTCTCCTCTTGTATTTGTTTTACATCATCCTCACCTAATTGGCCCATTCCCCTACCCTCTATCTAGGAGAGTCTTTCTACCTATATGAATGATGGTAAAACTCTTAGAAGATATACATATTAACTTCTCTCATTAAAAAAAACACAATTTAACTTTATTCAGTCACTTATGATTACTCTTTCATATTTACCTTTGAATATTTCTTTTGAGTCTTGTATTTAAAAGTCACATTTTCTCTTCAGCTCTGGTCTTTTCATCAGGAATCCTCCAAAGGCTTCTATTTCATTAAATATCCATTTTTTGCTCAATGCATTTGCACATAGAGCAAGTAGTAAGTGGAATGTTCTAAAAAAAAGTATCTTCTGCCCCAAGTATCTTTTCCTCTGAGTGGAGATGTGCTTCCACAGAGAGCTTGCCTATAGTAATTGGAATGTTTTCAAGAGCCTGTGTCTCCTCACCCCTAAGTATCTCATCCACAGAGTGTTCTGAGGCTAGATGTGCTTCCCCAGAGAGTAAGCCTACAATAACTGGAATGATGTCAGACTGTGTGTCCCACAACAAATGTCTGTTCTTCTGTGTACTATACAATTGTGTTGACCATTTTTCCTTCCTAAAACAAAAAAATACCGTTTGTCACATGGCATGGCTCTCAGGGCAGAGGAAGGGGGGAAATACACAGGATACCATGATGTCAGGAACAGGAAACATCAATGAAAAATTTTTATTGAAATAAAAAATGTAATGGATATTAATGAGGAGGGCAGAAGGAGGGAAGAAAGGGGTTTTGGACATGCAGACTGATTCCTTCCACTACTGCAGCCTCAGGATCAGGGCTTTGTTTGAGACTTCCAGTGCCAAGAGAGAGAGGACTTTTGGCTGCTCCGCCCATTTATTCATGCCTCTTGCATCCATCTGTCTATCTTCTGTCCATTCATGCTTAGGTACCGTGTATCTCTCTTCAGTCCATGTGTAACAGCCTGCCCTCTCCAGGGCATGGTCATGTCTCCCCTAACTTGTTCTTCCTCCCAATTCGAGCCCAGACATCATGTGGCTGGCTCCCATACCGGCTTGATCCTCCTCCTCCTCTGGCTTCTCTTTCCCTGGCCACCGTGTGTCACTGAACCATCTCCTGGCCACCTGTGTTCACAGTTGCATCCCTCCTTGCCTCTCTCCCTTCTAGCCAGGTCCACGGGTAAATTCACATCAATTCCAAATTGTTCTGCTTAGACTTTTCCCAATGATCCACTTACACAAAGCAAGAACTCTCTGTAGTTGATAAAACAACAACAGAAACAACGAAAACCAGATGGCAAAAGTAGGAAGCAGTTTGGCAGGAACTTGATAGATCAACACCTCACACCAACTATCAAATTAAACTATAAGTGAATACATGAATTAAGTAGGATCACTAAAATTATAACTGAAAATTATAAATGAGTGACATCAATAAAATATGTAAATATAAACTTTAATATTTAGTCCAGTTTAGACCTGAAACTCAGTAAATTATGCATTCCTTAGCTCTATATTAAGCTCCTCCTATGTGCTGGGCACATAGAGAGTCATGTGGCCTAATTGAGTAATCTACAACCATTTGTTAAGTGCCTCCTGTATAACAGGCACTGTGCTAGGTTCTGGAGATGCACAGTCCCTAACCTCTTAGAAGCTCACAATCTAAAAAGACAGAAAATACGTCAAAGTATACAGAGTATAAAGGCAAATAAAGGCAAAGTACAAGGCAGTCTGCGAGCCAGGCCACAAGCAGTAAGAATCAAGAAAGATTTCATGGAATAGGTGATGCTTGGTCTGTCTGGATGGAAGAGAGGTAGAGGATGAGGAAAGAGGGACAGTTTTAGAGTAACGAAGGCTCAGAGTGCAAGTCCTTCCTCAGATCCATGCTAGCAGCATGACCACAGTCAAGTCACCCAACCTTTTAGTGCCCCAGACCATTCTATAAGATCACAAAGACATTCAGATGGGTTGTAAATCTTCCTGAGCAGGCAGAAAGATGAAGGAGTGGTTGACTTGGAACAGTTGGACTTACCCAAGGTCACATGGCATGTAAGTGCCTGAGGAGGGATTTGGACTCAGATCTTCCTAACTCCAGGCCCCTCTCAGGATTCAGAGATCCCAGAAGACTGTTGCCAAGCCACTGTCAAGGAGGCTGTCTTGAGGCCAAAGAAGGACAAAAAAAAAAGACCATTCTTACTCCAAGGAAGTTCGCCAATTCCCTTCATTCTTTATCATATCTCCAACCATGCTTACTGGACCTCTTTCTCATCGATTAATTTCATTCTTCTATATCATTCTGTCATATTCAACTCATATCTCTGCCCATGAGTTCCAACACTCAAAGGAAAACTGGTCTTGGGGATAGGAAGGTGGCTGGCAAAGGGTGATGGAGTATGACGTGAAGGAGAGCGGGGCCTGTGGTTTGGGCCCAAGTCTAACTTCTCTGCATGATTCCATACATAGTGGTATCCTAGCCATGACACTGAGCCTCTAGCATCTATCAGAGAACCCAATTACCTGCATAAGTATTGGCTATGTGAGAGTGGTGTCAAGGATGCCCTTTGGCACTAACACTTCATCTATAGTGGGCATATGGTGAAAGGAGGATCTGTGGACTACACTATCTGATTTAACTTTTATAAACAAGCACCCAGGGCAGATGGGGAAACTAACTCAGAGAGGGAATTGAATTGTCCTTGGATACATGGGTGATAAATGTCAAAGGCAGTTCCAGAACTACCTTTACCAAAGAATCTCACAGTGTAAGACCTGGAAGGAAGGTGAGAAGCCATTGATTTCTACCCTCTCCCTAAACAGCAATTCCCTCATAGCCTGAAAAGTGGTCATGCAGTCTCTGATTGAAGAATACCAAGGAGGATCCAAGCATCACTTCAATGGAGTCTGTCTCACCTCTTGCAGCTCTCATTGCTAGAAAGGTTCTCCTGACATCTTCCCTGGACTGGGACCCTTTACATATTTTTGCCATGTTCTCCCACCCCATTTCCTATCCCTAAATATGATATGACCTTATATATTGCTTTAAAGTTCACAAAATTCTTTAAAACCTAAATGATCTCATTTATATCTGAGAGGTGCAGCCCTCGGGTCCAGAGAAGGGAAGATAGAGCATTTGGATAGTTCTCTGTCTCTTTGGCTCAAGTCTTGACCGTTTCATTAAGTTTATCTTGGACAGAGTGCCTGTAGGCAGCACTGCTGTCTCTTGGGATCTTGTTAATAGTCGGTGAGCATTTTCGATGATGAGCATGGCACGGAAAGATAGACAGGTCCTGTGGAAACATTGGAAGTTACATTTTAGCTTCCTGAGAGTGCATTCCCATCCATCCTCTCACTGGGTCAGGAGAACAGGTCCAGGTAATACATAGAATGTGCTTGGCTGGCTGGTCTGGGTTAACCCGGGAGGGAGAGTGGCAACGTATGGTACAAGTTTGGGGAACTGAACTCAACTGATCCCTTCCTTAGATACAAATTGTTTACCTGTGACACATGTAGATGTGTCCACCCAAGTCCCTGCCATTGGGCTTGATTAAGCTCACTCACTGCTCCTTCTGAGTATCATATCAGGGAAAGTAAAGTGGGTTAAGGACCTGAGGGTATGCGGGAGAGGATCATGGTCATGAGGGTCATTGCAGAGGCATTCCTGGATGTAGGTGAGGAAAGTAGGGCTATGGAGCCAATGACTAGAGGAGGAGTAAAGAGCAGAAGGGACCAAACGGCCTTTAACAAGGTTTGGGCTGTGGTGAGTATCTTGTAGGAGAGAAGATACAAATCCTGCCATCCCAAGGTTCCAGAATTTAGTGGTGCTGAGGCCTGGAAAAAAGTAGATCCAATAATTTGGGAAAGGGATGAAAAAGTGGCGCATATCAATATGAATGGAATAGACTGACCTCATCATTTCCCTTAACTTGATCTCACCACTGGGACAATCGTCTTTTCATTGAAAAGTCTCATTGCCTTCTCTCATTTCCCATCATTCTTGACCTCTCTGCTCCTTTGAAGCTGTTGTTCACCCCCATCTCCTGGATAATCTCTTTTCTTTCAGTTGTTATGACACTGTTCTCTCCTAATTTTTATTTTACCTGACTATGCCTGAGCATTCTAAATAACTTAGTCTTCACTCAGTTCATTCCCATGAACTGTGAATATCCCTCAAGTTTCTGTCTAATCATTCTTTTCTTAATCTGTGTAGTAGAAAGGAATCCTTCTATGAGTCCATGGACGTCTTCTGGCAGGAGGAGCTCTGCTTAGAACCTATCAGACCATTTCTTTCACATGTATGGTTCCAGTACCTTTGTAGGTTCTTTTTGGAATTTCTCCTATAACCTTCTAAGGTCCTTATTCAATCACTCAGTCCATCAGTTGATTTTTATTTAATGGAGAGCCAAGGGAGGAACTGACACATGACCATGCTGGTTCACTCCAAATCCAAAACCAGCAGACTTTCATTCCAACACAGTCAATGAGTAGAACTGATAGGTCAGTGGAATAAAGATTAAGATATGGGTGGAGCAAGCACTCTCTGAGTCCCTGCAATCGCACTTTCAGATCTAAGTATTCTTTGAGAATGAAAGGTCAGCCTGTGGACTAGCTTCATTGTTCCCTAAGTCAGGATGCATCTCATATCAATGCACTTCGATCCTCAGCATATGAATAGTTCAACTGCTGTGCACCCACAGAGTTTGCTAGTGACAATCATTTAAGATCATTTGAGTCCCAGAAGGGGCCAAAGCCTGAATTAATCAACTAGAAGAAGCACCCTGACATAACAGACATGCTGTTCTCTGCTCTCTGAGTTAACCCAGAATGCCCCTTCCTGTGTCAACATCTGAAGCTGACCAGGAGCATTCTTCAGTTTGTGACCACTAAGGACAAGGCACCCTGACTCAGGCACTATCTTGAAGAGTGGGACTTTTCTTCTCTTGCTATCCTAAGGACATATGCTATGTAGGGGAAACACAGATATCCTGGGATTGTCATTTCAGTGGACACTTTGTCATTTCTCTTACTGTGTTTACAAGTTGTTTAACTAAGAAACTTCCTTTCTCATGCTATTGTTAGAACATATGGAGGCTGTAATTTTTGAGTGACACAGATATTCTGAGTTGGATTGTTGTAAATGAATGAAAGGTCTTCTCATCTTCCTAATCTCTGAGTCAAAATTGTCCTCTGACTCCCTCTTTGACTAAATCCAGACTTCACAGAACACCTCCTCTTATTAAAAGGGTTTGTTCTAATTCACGGTTGGTGGAGTTCTGAACTTAACCAACCATTCTGGAGAGCAATTTGGAGCTATGCCCACAGGGTTATAAAAATGTGTATACCCTTTGACCCAGCACTACCACTTCCACAGCTAAAGAGATCATAAAAATGCGGAAAGGACCACCATGTATAAAAATATTCATAACAGCTCTTTTTGTGGTGGCCAGGAACTGGAAATTGAGGTGATGCCTTTCAACTGGGGAATGGCTGAACAAGTTGAGGCATATGACTGTAATGGAATTCTATTTTACTGTAAGAAATGGTGAACAGGCAGACTTCAGAAAAGCCGGAAAAGACTTATATGAACTGATGCTAAGTAAACTGAGAAGAACCAGAACATTGCACACAGTAACAGCCATAGTGTGTGATGACTGACTTTGATAGACTTAGCTCTTCTCAGCAATGCAATGACATAAAACAATTCCAAAAGACATAATGGAAAGTGCCATCCACATCCAGAAAAAGAAATATTCATCCTCAATGCAGATTGAAGCAGACCATTTTCTTTTTTGTTGTTTTGTTTTATGCTTTTTTTCTCATGGTTCCCCCTAGTCATTCTTCTATACAACATGACTTATGTGGAAAGTATGTTTAATAGGAATGTATATGTAGACATGCTATGGTTTTGGGGGTCAGGCTGTATAGGTTTCACCTATACCCTTCCTCAACAGGCTTCGGGCGTCCCCAGCTCCCGGCTTCTGCTTACTCCGGGAGAAACAGCTGCACAGAAAAACTCAGGACACAGGACTTGCTTCTAGCCTTATTCTCTAAGCCTGGCGTGGCTGGAACTCTCTCTTCTTCAGAACACAACACTTGCTTCTAGCTCTCTAAGCTTGGCGTGGCTGGAACTTTCTCTTCTTCTCTAAGCCTGGTGAGGCTGGAACTCCCTCTCATTCCCTAAGCCTGGCGTGGCTGGAACTCCCTCTCATTCTCTAAGCTTGGCGTGGTTGGAACTCTCTCTTCTTCAGAACACTTGGCGTGGCTGAAACTTTCTCTTCTTCTCTAAGCTTGGCGTGGCTGGACTTCCTCCTGCCTCCGGGTAGCCTGTATTTAAGTCCTTTCTCCAGGGCCCCTTAGGGCCCCTCCCCTGGCCTTGCCCTCGCCACAGCGAGCCAATCATACATCACCCCGAAGGCTGAGAGACAATCCTGTTTATCGCAAACAGGTGCAGCCTTCGCATTCTGCCCCCAGGTGATCACAGCCTCCTGTTAGCTGAGGACCAGTTCAACCCATTACCAACAAGAGCCCCAACATAGACACTATTTCACATTGTATATCCATCTTGGGAATGGGGAAGTGAGGGAAGGTGAGAATATTTAAAAGTTACAGAAGTGAATATTGAAAACCAAAAATGAATAAACTTTAAGAAATTCTTAAGAATATTCAAAAATTTCTACATTGTCAACATTTTTCTAAAAGGATTTGTTCTGTAAAATTTGGACTCATTCCAAAGGCCACACCCATCGACCTAGAGGTGCAGCCACATATGTCCTCAAGGCTGCAAGTTCACCAACCCTGGATTAACGTTTCT
>CM053602.1:56470850-56489276 GCA_028646575.1 Pseudocheirus occidentalis | reverse complement strand
TAGAGTTTTATTGCTGTTCTTATTTTGCTTCCTTTTCCTCATGTTATCCAGTCAATTAATTGGTTGTTTTTTTTTCTTTTTTAGCTTTGTGGGACTCTATTTCCAGGGGGAAAACTCTGTTCCAAATTGCTGGGGTTTTCCCAGCTGTCAGAGCTATTAGGGGGGTGTTGCAGATCTCCCCCCCCCAGCTTTAGCTTGATGAGAGCACACTCCAGGGACACCACCCAAGGTCATGATCTGGATCCAGACCGCTCAGCACAAGAGCACTTTGCCCTGATCAATCGACTCAGACCCCTGTGGGGTCTGCAGGCCATGAGCTCTGAAGATTGGACGAACTGCTTTTCCTCCCCCAGATTTTGTTTCAAAGTTTCACTTTCACTGACCTTCTGTAACCCTGGCTTGCTAGATGTGAAGATCCCTTCAGGTGCTGTAGACCTGCTCTCCAGAGTAGACTCACACTGCTTCTTGGGAGGCTCGGCTGCCACCACCGTGGGCATTGGCCGCATTTGGTTTCAGGCTGGGCTGGCCTCGGCTGCCGGCTGTGATGAGCCCTTCCTGCAGAGATGCCTTCAGCAAGAGATGTGTTTTCTGTATTTTTGTGAGTTTGAGAGTCCTAGAATTTGTTGAGAGTCATATTTTATGGGTATTTAAGGTGGCTGTGTGGGAGCTGCAGAACCTTGCTGCTTCTAAGTTGCCATCTTGGCTCTGCACCCCATCCCTATATATTTCTAATGAAATCCAAAAGCAAGAGATAGAAAGAGAAATCCCATTTAAATTAAAACAGACATTATAAAATATTTGGGAATCTACCTGCCAAAACAAACCCAGGACCTATATGAACAAAATTACAAAACGTTTTTCACTCAGATTAAGTCAGCTCTAAATAATTGGAAAAAACATCAGTTTCTCATGGCTGTGTTGAACTAATAAAATACAATTACAATTTTACCTAAATTAAATTACATATTTAGTGCCATTCCAATAAATCTACCAATAACTTACTTTATAGAACTAGGATAAAATAGTAACAAAATTCTTTTGAAAGACCAAAAGGTCTGTAACATCAAGAGAATAAATGAAAAAAACACCATAACATGCTTTTATCTGTATTATAAAGCAGCATTCATAAGAAGTACATGGTACTTGCAGAGGAATATAGTAGCGGATAAAGGGAATAGATTGGGTACACAAAACTCGGCTGTCAATGACTATCATAATATAATGTTTGATAAGACCAATGATCTCAGTTTGGTGGATAAGAGCTCAGTTTTTGACAAAAACTGCTTGAAAAACAGGAATATAGCATAGCAGAAACTGGGAATAGACCTATATGTAACACAATGTACCAAAATCTAGTCTAAATGGGTGCCCAATATAGGTATAAAGGGTGATACTGTAAGCAATCTGAGATAGCAAGGAACAGTTTACCTGTCAGATTTATGGAGAAGAGAAGATTTAATGACCAAAGAAGAGTTAGCGAGTATTATAAAATGCAAAATGGATAATTTGGATTACATTAAATTGAAAAACTTCTGTACAAATAAAGCCAAGGTAACCAAGATTAAGAGAGAACTGGAAAATTGGGAAAGAATTTTAACAACCAGTGTCTCTGATAAAGGCATCATTTATAAAATATAAAGAGAATTCAGTCAAATCTGTAAGAATATAAGTTATTCCCCATTTAATAAATGGTTAAAGAATATGGACAAGCGGTTTTCAGAGGAAGAAATTGAAGATATCTATAAGCATAGGAAGAAATGCTCCAAATGTCTGTTGACTGAAGAAATGCAAATTAAAACAACTCTGAGGTACCACATCTCACTGGTCAGTTTGGCTAAGATGACAAAACACCAAAATGATAAATGCTGGAGAGGATGTGGGGAAAAAAATAGAACCCTAATGCATTGTTGGTGGAGTTGTAAACTGATGCACCTATTCGGGAGAGCAATCAGCAACTATGCCCAAAGGGCTATAAATAAATGCATGCCTTTTGGTCCAGTAATACCACCTGTAGGGTTGTGTCCGGAAGGGATCATAGAAGTGAGAATAGGACCTGTATGTACAAACAATATTTATAGCAGCTATTTTTGTGGTGGCAAAAACTGGAAATTAAAGGGATACCCATCAATTGGGGAGTGGCTAAACAATTTGTGGTATATGAATGTAATGGAATACTATTGCAATATAAGAAATGGGGAGGAGATGGACTTCATATTTACCTGGAGAGGATTATACAAACAGAATCTAAGTGAGAAGAGCAGAAGCAGGAAAAATTTGTGCACAATCACAGACACATTGTATGCGTGATGACCAACGTTGATAAACTCGACTCTTCTCAGCAACACACAGTTGTACAACTCTACAAGTCTCAGGATGGAAAGAGATGTCTATATTCAGAGAAATATCTAGAAAGGACAGAGTTTAAATGGAGACTGAATCAATCTACATTCTATCATTCATTTCCATGTGCGATTTTGTTTCTCTTTTTCTCCCGTTGTTCATTCCATTGGTTACAACCCTTGTATACAACCAGACTAATGTCCAAATGTAAAACTTTTTGCAGATCCTATACTTGATTGCATGATGCCGTGGGGGTGGGGAGAAGAGAGAGAGGGGAGAAAATTTGAAACTCAAGAAACTGTGAAACTGTATCTTGTAAACTGAAGGTAAATAAACAAATCAATAAAAAAATATGTTCTTAAAGTATTATTATCTGGTCAAAACAATTATCAAGAAAACTGCCCTGATATTCTAGAACCAGAGGGCAAACTACAAATTGTAAGAATTCACTGATCATCTCTTGAAAAAGATCTCAGAAGAAAAGTCCTAGGAATATTATAGCCAAATCCCAAAGTTCCCAGGTCCAGGAGAAAATATTATAAGCAGTCAGGAAAAAAAAACAACTTGAGAATTGCGGAAAAGCAATCAGGATAACACAAGATCTAGCACCTTCTACATTAACAGATCAAAGAGCTTTGGATATGGCATTCTGGTGACCAAAGGAACTGGAATTGAAACCAAGAATCACCTGACTAGCAACACTGAGTCTAAGGCTTAAGGGGAAAATGAGATCGTTCAATGAAACAGAGGACTTTCACACATTCTTGATTAAAAGAACAGAGCTGAACAAAAAATTTGACTTTCAAATGCAAGAAGGCCCTCCTATCCCCCATATCATGCCCCTCTCATCCCAATACCCCCTACTCTCATGTAGGGCAAGATAACCAATTTAGAGTGTATGTAATTCCTTCCCTAAGCCAAATTCAACGAGAGTAAGGTTGATCCATTCACTTTTGCCTTCCTGTACTTCCCCTCCATTCTAACAGTTATCCCTTCCCTTTTTTATACAAGACTATTAACCCCATTCTGTCTCTCCCTCTCTCCTCTCATTCTGTTCCTCTCCCACCTCTCAATTTCATCTTTCAAAATATCATCTCTTTCTATTCAATTGATCCTGTGCTCTCTGTCTATGTACACATATATGCTTACACTCACATATGTATTCATATACATATATACCTTCCTATATGTCTCCTATATAGACATATGTGTGCATTAATGCATATATAAATACATTGATATTCCCTTCACCTATCCTCATACTGAGAAACGTTTCACAAGTTACAATCATTGTTTTTCCATGATGGCATATAAATAGTTCAACTTTGATAAGTTCCTTGAGATTTCTTTTCCATGTTTATCTTCTCATGCTTCTTGTGTTTGAATGTCAAATTTGATATTCATTTCTGGGCTGTTGTTTTTTTTCGGAAAGAATGCTTGAAACTCTCTTTTCATGATTTTCTTACGTCATTCTCATTTCTCTTCCCAATTTTTCCTCCACTTCTCTTATTTGGTTTTCAAATTCCTTCTAAAGCTCTTTTATGGCCTGTAACCCATTCGCATTTTTCTTGGAAGCTTCTTGAACAGGATTTCTGACTGTGTTTTCTTCCTACCATTCCATGCTCTAATCGTTTTTGTCCCCAAAAAAGGAATCTAAAGTTGGATTGCTGTTCTTGCTTTGCTTCCTTTGCCTCCTCATGTTACCAGTCAATTAACTTGACTTTTAAGCCACAGTAGAACTCTGCTTCCGGAGAGGCAACCTTTGTCTCAAATATCTGGGGTTTTCACAGCTGCTGGATCTATTAGGAGGCAGCTATCTCTACAGCCCCCACCAGCTTCAGCTGCTGTTCACACACCTCAGGAATTCCACCCAAGATCACAATCCTGATCCAGGCAATTTAAGGCAAGAACACTTAGCCTCTAAATGATTGCTGCCAGGGATCCACTCTCCTCAATGCTCCAGCAGGGCCAGGCACTCCACCCTGAGGCTAAAACTGCGGCTCACACAGCTCCCAGCAACTGCGATGAACATTTTCTGTCTGCCTTCTGACCTCCCTTCAGCAGGAGATTTGTTTCTCTGTCACTTTGGGGTTCCAGAGATCTAAAATTTGCTTAGAATCATATTTTATAGATATTTGAGGTGGTTATGGGGGGAGCCACGGAGTTTTCCTGCTTCTGTGCCTCCATCTTGACTCTGCCCATCTCTCTGTATATTTTAGAAATGAGACCTTTATCAGACACGCTGGTTGTAAAAATTCTTTCCCAATTTTCCACATCCCTCCTAACCTTAGTTACATTGGTTTTGTTTGTACAAAAACTTTTCAATTTAATGTAATCAAAATCATCTACTTTGCATTTCATGGTGTACTCTATCTCTCATTGGTCATGAATAATTCCCTTCTCCATAAATCTGACGGTAAATTATTTTTTGCTCTTCCAGACTTCTTATAGAGCCAACTTTTATATCTAAATAATGAACACATTTTGATTTTGTTTTGATATATGGTGTAAGATATTGGTGTATGCTCAATTTCTGCCATCCTGTTTTCCATTTTTCCCAGAATTTTTTGTCAAAAAGTGAGTTCTTATTCCAGAAGCTGGAGTCTTTGGGTTTATGAAACAGTAGGTTACTATAGTAAATGAATACTCTGTCTTGTTGTGTACTTAATCTCTTTCACTGATCCAGCATTCCATTTCTGTGCCAGTACCAAGTAGTTTTGATGACTTCTGCTTCATAAAACAGTTGAAAATCTGATGTCTTAGGCCACCTTCCCTAGCATTTCTTTTCATTGATTCCCTTGATATTCTGAAGCTTTCCTTCTTCCAGATGAATTTTGTTATTATTTTTCCTAGCACTATAAAATAATTTTTTGGTGTTTTGATTGGTATGACACTAGACAGGTAAATTAATTTAGGTAAAATTGGCATTTTATTGTATTAACTTGGCATAACCACAAGGAACTTATGTTTTTTTCCAATTATTTAAATCTGATTTTATTTGTGTGAAAAGTGTTTTGTAATTGTGTTCATAGAGTTCCTGAGTTTGTTTTGGCAAGGTATTCTCCCTAATATTTCATAACATCTCTAGTAACTTCAAATGGAATTTCTCTTTCTATTTCCTGCTGTTGAGCTTCGTTAGAAATATATAATAATGCTGAGGGATTTATGTGGGTTTATATTATATCCTGCAACTTTGCTAAAGTTATTTGTTATTTTAAGTAGTTTTTCACTTGATTCTCTAGGATTCTCTAAGTATATCACCATATTAATGCAAAGAGTGATACCTTGGTCTCTTCTTTGCCTATTCAAATTCCTTCACTTTCTTTCTCACCTCTAATTGCTGCAGCTAAAATTTCTAGGACCAAATTGAATAGGAAGGTTTATAGTGGATATCCTTGTTTCACCCCTGATCTTATGAGGAATGCTTCTAGCATATCTTCATTACATAGAAAACTTGCTGATGGTTTTAGGTACATGCTACTTATCATGTTAAGAGGACTCCATTTATTCCTGTGCTTTCTGGTGTTTTTTTTTAAAATAGGAATGCGTGATATATTTTATCAGAAGCTTTTTCTGCATCTATTGAGATAATTGTACAATTTCTACTACTTTTATGTTTGATAAGATTGTTTATGCTGATAGCTTTCCTAATATTGAACCAGCCTTGCATTCCAGGAATAAATCCTACCTCAACAAAGTATTTTTTTCTTGTGATAAGTTACTGTAATCTTTTTGCTATTGTTCTATATATCATTTTTACATCTATATTCATGAGGTAAAATGGTATATAATTTTCTTTCTGTATTGGCTCTTCCAGATTTAGGTTATCAGTACCATATTTGTCTCATAAAAAGAGTTAGATTGGACTTCTTCACAAGTTTTCCAAAATAATGTATAAAGTATTGGAATAAATTGTTATTTAAATGTTTGATAGAATTTGGTTGTAAATCCATTTGACCCTGGAGATTTTTTTTAGGAATTTGATTGATGGCTTCCACAATTTGCTTTACTCAGATAGGGTTATTTAAGCATCTCTCTTCCTCTTCTGTTAATCAGGGCAATTGATATTATTATAAATTTCCATCCATTTCATTAAGCATGTCAAATTTATGGGCATATAATTCCTAACTATAATTTTAATGTCCTCTTCATTGGAGGCAAATTCATCAATTTTATTGTTGATAATGGTAATTTGGTTTTCATCTGTTTTTTTAAAGAAACAAACTGACTAAGAATTATCAATTTTATTGATTTTGTTTTTTAACAGAACTAGCTTTTATTTTTATTTATGAGTTAAACAGTATTCTTAATCTCAGTTTTATTAATCTCTCCTTTGGTTTCCATAACTTCTAATTTGGTATTTTATCAGGGATTTTTAATTTGTTCTTTTTCGGGCTTTTTTATTTGTGCGCCCAATTCATTGATCTCCTTTTTCTCTATTTCATTCAGAGTTATAAAACTTTCACTAAGAACTGCTTTTGCTGCATCCCACAAGTTTTGGCATATTGTCTCATTATTGTCATTCTCTTGAATTAAGTTATTGATTTTTTCTGCGATTTGTTGTTTGATCAACTCACTATTATTAGATTATTTACTTTCTAACTCTTTTTTGGTTTATCTTTTCAAGGCCTTTAATTACAGTTAATTTTTATTTCATAATGAATTGAAAAAAATACGCTTGTTATTTCTGCCTTTCTGCACTAGATTGTGAGGTTTTTATGTCCTTGAACATGTTCAGTTTATGAGTATGTGGCATGTACTGATGAGAAGAAGGCATATTCCTTTTTGTCCCCATTTAATTTTCTCCAGAGGTCTATCATATTCTACCTTCTCTAAAATCCTGTTTGCCTAATTAACTTCTTTCTCATTTATTTTGAGGTTATGTTTATCAAGCTGAGGTATTTTGGATATCTACTTCTCCCTTTAAGCCCTTACCATCTCCTATAAGATTTTGAATGCTGTATCACCTGGTGCATAGATGTTTAGTAATGATCTTACTTAATTTTCAATGGTGCCTTTTAACAGGATATAGTTTTCTTCCTTATTTCTTTTAATAAGTTCTTTTTGCTTTTGCTTTGTCTAAGATTAGGATTGGTACCCCTTCTTTTTTTTTTTACTTTATCTGAAGCATAGAATATTCATTTCCGGCCTTTTACATTTACCCTGTGTTTATCCTCCAGTTTCAAATGTTTTTCTTGTAAACAACATATTATAGGATTATGGTTTTTAATCCATTCTACTAATGGTTTCTGTTTTATGGGAGAGTTCATCCTGTTCACATTTACAGTTATGGTTACTATCTGTGTCTTTCTCTCCATTCTATCATCCACCCCATTTATGATTTTATTTCTCCCTTCTCCTCAAATGTGATTTGCTTTTGACCCACCACCTCCCTCAATATACGCTTCCCACACCCTTTTCCTACCCTTCTCCCTTACTGCTTCTTCCTTCCCTTCTAACCACTCCCCTTCCCCATTTTTCTTTCTCCTTCCCCTCCTATATTAGATTTCTAGATCTACACAAAACATAACAAAGCAGTGACCAAACGCTCTGGGAGGTCAGCTGAACTAAAACCAAGGTCTCCCTCCTCTCTCAGAGGTGGAGGTGCTAAGCCAAGCCCTGATACAGCAGTGGTGGTGGCTTTCTATCTGCAGGTCTCCTCTTCTGCTTTCATGTGGAGGATTATTTCGGGCTTTTTTTTTGGAGGTTGAGGAGGAATGGTGGTAGTAGGAGGCTACAGAGCATCAAGTTAAGGAGCAGGAGCAGAAAGAGACCCCAATATAGTACAGTAAACTTTACATAGGTGTTTGCTGGAAATACAGATTTCTTATACAATTCCTTATATAAAGTCCACTTTGAATGTACATAAAGCAAAATCTGTCCGTACTACTTTCTATTCCCATTTAGTTTTCTCCAGAGGCTTTTCATATAAAAGTTTTCTAAGATTCTATTTTGCTTTGTAATACATTTTACTCCGTTTCCATTTTATAAATGCATTCACCCCATTTATACATTCATGAATATTAACTATTCAGTTCCCTCCATCCCACTTTTTTTCTGTTCCTCCTTCTCTCTCTTTTTTATCCTGAACTTCTTCTAATGCCTGTTTTGCATATGATCACTGTCTTCTTGTATCTGGCTACCTTTTTATCATGACTTTTTATTTTTCTTATTCCATTTTCCTACTTGCCTATAAGGTAAGATAGATTTTTGTGACCAATTGAGGAAATGTATGTTTTCCCCTTTTGAACTAATTTAGATGTGAGTGAGATCCAACCAAGCATTGGCCGCCTGCCATGCCCAGCCCCCTGCATTTTTCACTACAATATGAAAGCTCTTCCCTTTTCTTCCTATTTTATGTGACAACATTCCCCCCTCTTCTTTCTTTTCTTCTATCTTCTCCCAGGGCATCCATACTTCTCCTCTTGTATTTGTTTTACATCATCCTCACCTAATTGGCTCATTCCCATACCCTCTATCTAGGAGAGTCTTTCTACCTATATGAATGGTGGTAAAACTCTTAGAAGATATACCTATTAACTTCTCTCATTAAAAAGCATAATTTAATTTTATTCAGTCACTTATGATTACTCTTTCATACTTACCTTTGAATATTTCTTTTGAGTCTTGTATTTGAAAGTCACATTATCTCTTCAGCTCTGATCTTTTCATCAGGAATGCTCCAAAGGCCTCTATTTCATTGAATGTCCATTTTTTGCTGAACGCATTTGCACGTAGAGCAAGTAGTAAGTGTAATGTTCTAAAAAAAAAAGTATCTCCTGCCCCAAGTATCTTTTCCTCTGAGTGGAGATGTGCTTCCACAGAGAGCTTGCCCATAGTAATTGGAATGTTTTCAAGAGCCTGTGTCTCCCCACCCCTAAGTATCTCATCCACCGGGTGTTCTGAGGCTAGATGTGCTTCCCCAAACAGTAAGTCTATAGTAACTGGAATGTTGTCAGACTGTGTGCCCCGCAACAAATGTCTGTTCTTCTGTGTACTATACAATTGTGCTGACGGTTTTTCTTTCCTAAAACAAAAAAAAATACCATTTTTCCCATGGCATGGCTCTCAGGGAGGAGGAAGTGGGGAAATACACAGGATACCATGACGTCAGGAACAGGAAACATCAATGAAAAATTTTTATTGAAATAAAAAATGTAATGGATATTAATGAGGAGGGCAGAAGGAGGGAAGAAAGCGGTTTTGGACATGCAGACTGATTCCTTCCACTACTGTAGCTTAGAGTTTTCCCAATGATCCACTTACATAAACCAAGAACTCTCTGTAGTTGATAAAACAATAACAGAAACAACAAAAACCCGATAGCAAAAGTAGGAAGCAGTTTGGCAGGAACTTGATAGGAGATCAACACCTCACACCAACTATCAAATTAAAGTATAAGTGAATAAATGAATTAAGTAGGATCACTAAAATAATAACTGAAAATTATAAATGAGTGATATCAATAAAATATGTAAATATAAACATTAATATTTAGTCCAGTTTAGACCTGAAACTCAGTAAATTATGCATTCCTTAGCTCTAGATTAAGCTCCTCTTATGTGCTGGGCACATAGAGAGTCAGGTGGCCTAATTCATTAATCAACAACCATTTCTTAAGTGCCTCCTTTATAACAGGCACTGTGTTAGGTTCTGGAGATGCGCAGTCCCTAACCACTTAGAAGCTCACAATCTAAAAAGACAGAAAATACATCAAAGTAGATAGAGGATAAATGCAAATAAAGGCAAAGTACAAGAGAGTCTGAAAGCCAGGCCACAAGCAGTAAGAATCAAGAAAGATTTCATGGAATAGGTGATCCTTGATTTGTCTGGATGAAAGAGGGGGAATTCTCTGAGGCCCAAAGATATAGGGACAGTTTTAGAGTCAGGAAGGCTCAGAGTGCAAGTCCTACCTCAGATCCATGCTAGCAGCATGACCATAGTCAAGTCACCCAAATTTTTAGTGCCCCAAACCACTCTATAAGATCACAGAGACATTCAGATGGCTTGTAAATCTTCCTGATAAGGCAGAAAGATGAAGGAGTGTTTGACTTGGAACATTTGGACTTACCCAAGGTCACATGGCATGTAATTTGGACTCAGATCTTCCTAACTCCATGCCCCTCTCAGGATTCAAAGATCCCAGAAGTCTGTTGCCAAGCCACTGTCAAGGAGGCTGTCTTGAGGCCAAAAAAGGACAAGAAAAAAGATCATTCTTACTCCAAGAATGTTCTCCAATTCCCTTCATTCTTTATCATATCTCCAACCATGCTTACTGCACCTCTTTCTCATCCATTAATTTCATTCTTCTATATCATTCTGTCATATTCAACTCATATCTCTGCCCATGAGTTCCAACAGTCAAAGGAAAACTGGTCTTGGGGATAGGAAGGTGGCTGGCAAAGGGTGATAGAGAATGACTCGAAGGAGAGCGGGGCCTGTGGTTTGGGCCCAAGTCTAACTTCTCTGCATGATTCCATAAATAGTGGTATCCTGGCCATAACACTGAGCCTCTAGCATCTCTGGGAGAACCCAATTACCTGCATAAGTATTGGCCATGTGAGAGTGGTGTCAAGGATGCCCCTTGGCACTAAAACTTCATCTATGGTGGGCATATGGTAAAAAGAGGATCTGTGGACCACACTATCTGATTTAACTTTTATAAACAAGCACTCAGGGCAGATGGGGAAACTAACTCAGAAAGGGAATTGACTTGTCCTTGGATACATGGGTGCTAAATGTCAGAGGCAGTTCCAGAACTACCTTTACCAAAGAATCTCACAGTGTGAGACCTAGAAGGAAGGTGAGAAGCCATTGAATTCTACCCTCTTCCTAAAAGCAATTCCCTCATAGCCTGAAAAGTGGTCATGCAGTATCTGATTGAAGAATACCAAGGAGGATCCAAGCATCACTTCAATGGAGTCCGTCTCACCTCTTGCAGCTCTCATTGCTTGAAAGGTTCTCCTGACATCTTCCCTTGACTGGGACCCTTTACAAATTTTTGCCACGTTCTCCCACCCCATTTCCTATCCCTAAATATGATATGACCTTACATAGTGCTTTAAAGTTCACAAAATTCTTTAAAACCTAAATGATCTCATTTGTATCTGAGACGTCCAGCCCTCGGGTCCAGAGAAGGGAAGATAGGGCATTTGGACAGTTCTCTGTCTCTTTGACCCAAATCTTGACCCTTTCATTAAGTTTATCTTGGACAGAGTGCCTGTAGGCAGCACTACTGGATCTTGGGATCTTGTTAATCGTCGGTGAGCATTTTCCATGAAGAGCGGGGCACTGAAAGGTAGATAGGTCCTGTGGAAACACTGGAAGTTATATTTTAGCTTTCTGAGAGTACATTCCCATCCATCCTCTCACTGGGTCAGGAGAACAGGTCCAGGTAATACATAGAATGTGCTTGGATGGTCTGGGTTAACCTGGGAGGGATAGTGGCAACATATGGTACAAGTTTGGGGAACTGAACTCAACTGATCCCTTCCTTAGATACAAATTGTTTACCTGTGACACAGGTAGATGTGTCCACTCAAGTCCCTGCCATTGGGCTTGATTAGGCTCACTCACTGCTCCTTCTGAGCATCATATCAGGGAAAGTAAAGTGGGTTAAGGACCTGAGGGAATGCAGGAGATGCTCATGGTCATGAGGGTCATTGCAGAGGCATTCCTGGATTTAGGTGAGGAAAGTGGGGCTATGGAGCCAATGACTAGAGGAGGAGTAAAGAGCAGAAGGGACCAAAGGGCCTTTAACACGGTTTGGGCAGTGGTGAGTATCTTTTAGGAGAGAAGATACAAATCCTGCCATCCCAAGGTTCCAGAATTTAGTGGTGCTGAGGCCTGGAAAAAAGGAGATCCCATAATTTGGTAAAGTGATGGAAAAGTGGGGCATATCAATGTGAATGGAATAGTCTGACCTCATCATTTCCCTGAATTTGATCTCACCACTGGGACAATCTTCTTTTCATTAAAAAGCCTTATTGCCTTCTCTCATTTCCCATCATTCTTGACCTCTCTGCTCCTTTGAAGCTGTTGTTCTCCCCCATCTCCTGGATACTCCCTTTCCTTTCAGTTGTCATGACACTGTTCTCTCCTAATTCTTATTTTACCTGACTATGCCTGAGCAGTCTAAATAACATAATCTTCACTCAGGTCATTCCCATGAACTGTGAATATCCCTCAAGTTTCTGTCTAGTCATTCTTTTCTTAATCTGTGTAGTGGAAAGGAATCTTTCTATGAGTCCATGGAGGTTTTCTGCCAGGAGGAGCTCTGCTTAGAAGCTATCTGACCATTCCTTTCACATGTATGGTTCCAGTACCTTTGTAGGTTCTTATTTGAATTTCTCCTATAACCTTCTAAGGTCCTTATTCATTCACTCAGTCCATCAGTTGATTTTTATTTAAGGAGAGCCAAGGGAGGAACTGACACATGACCATGCTGGTTCACTCCAAATCCAAAACCAGCAGCCTTTCATTCCAACACAGCCAATGAGTAGAATTGATAGGTCAGTGGAATAAAGATTAGGATATGGGTGGAGCAAGCACTCTCTGAGTCCCTGCAAACACACGTTCAGATCTAAGTATTATTTGAGAATGAAAGGTCAGCCTGTGGACTAGCTTCATTGTTCCCTAAGTCAGGACGCATCTCATATCAATTCACTTCAATCCCCAGCATATGAATAGTTCAACTGCTGTGCACCCACAGAGTATGCTAGTGACAATCTTTTAAGATCATTTGAGTCCCAGAAGGGGCCAAAGCCTGAATTAATCAACTAGAAGAAGCACCCTGACATAACAGACATGCTTTACTCAGCTCTCTGAGTTAACCCAGAATGCCCTTTCCTGTGTCAACATCTGAAGCTGACCAGGAGCATTCTTCTGTTTGTGACTACTAAGGACAAGGCACCCTGACTCAGGCACTATCTTGAAGAGAGGGACTTTTCTTCTCTTGCTATCCTACGGACATATGCTATGTAGGGGAAACACAGATATCCTGGGATTGTCATTTCAGTGGACACTTTGTCATTTCTCTTACTGTGTTTACAAGTTATTTAACTAAGAAACTTCCTTTCTCGTGCTATTGTTAGAACATATGGAGGCTGTAAATTTTGAATGACACAGACATTCTGAGTTGTATTGTTATAAATGAATAAAAGGTTTTCTCATCTTGCTAATGTCAAAATTATCCTCTGACTTCTCTGACTGAATCCAAATTTCATGGAACAACTCCCCTTATTAAAAAGGTTTGTTCTAATTCACGGTTGATGGAGTTCTGAACTTAACCAACCATTCTGGAGAGCAATTTGGAGCTATGCCCATAGGGCTATAAAAATGTGTATACCCTTTGACCCAGCAGTACCACTTCCACAGCTAAAGAGATCATAAAAATGCAGAAAGGACCAGCATGTATAAAAATATTCATAACAGCTCTTTTTGTGGTGGCCAGGAACTGGAAATTGAGGTGATGCCCTTCAACTGGGGAATGGCCAAACAAGTTGAGGCATATGACTGTAATGGAATTCTATTGTAGTGTAAGAAATGGTGAACAGGCAGACTTCAGAAAAGCCGGAAAAGACTTATATGAACTGATGCTAAGTAAACTGAGAAGAACCAGAACATTGCACACAGTAACAGCCATAGTGTGTGATGACTGACTTTGATAGACTTAGCTCTTCTCAGCAATGCAATGACATAAAACAATTCCAAAAGACATGATGGAAAATGTCATCCACATCCAGAAAAAGAAATACACATCTTCAATGCAGACTGAAGCAGACCATTTTCTTTTTGTTTTGTTTTATGCTTTTTGTCCTCATGGCTCCCCCTAGTCATTCTTCTATACAACATGACTTATGTGGAAAGTATGTGTAATAGGAATGTATATGTAGACACTATATCACATTGTACATCCATCTTGGGCATGGGGAGGTGAGGGAAGGTGAGAATATTTAAAAGTTACAGAAGTGAATATTGAAAACCAAAAATGAATAACCTTTAAGAAATTCTTAAGAATATTCAAAAATTACTACACTGTCAACATTTTTCTACAAGGATTTGTTCTGTAAAATTTGGACTCAGTCCAAAGGCCACACCCATGGACCTAGAGGTGCAGCCACATATGTCCTCAAGGCTGCAAGTTCACCAACCCTGGATTAACCTTCCTCTGGAGAGTCTAGGGAGAAGCCAAAATCTTATGCCCCCTAGATCCCATAGGATGGGTTCAACAGCCTCCCCAGGAGGCAGAATTATATAGGGGAAGGAACACTGTCCAATCTGGAGGTAGGGTGATATGCTCACTCTGATGGTTTTGTACCTGTACGGCCTGGCACTTTCTGGTTTTAGTTGCCATATCTGTAGAATGAAGGGTGTGTGTTAACTGTCCTCTGAGGTTTTTTTCCAGCTATAGATGTAAGATTTCTGCCCAGCCTACCTAAGGACAGCCAGGAGGTTCCCCACTAAGGAATGAATTTCTTTGGCCACATCAATTGATAAATCTATTTATGACATTTGATGGACTTACATAGCACGTTGTGTGCACTGCAGAACATAACAGATGGTTTAAGATAGTTAATGATATTTTCATTTCAAGAAAGCCTATATGATAAGTATTGTGTTGAGAATTGTCCCTCTTTTCTTTGCTTCCTTGGGTTTTCTTTTTTTCTGCTGTACACTTTTTTCTCCAAACCCTCCCAACATCCGCCCAGAAGAGTAAGTTCAGATATTTCTCCATATACATACACATATACTTATATAAGTACGTATATAGACATACACTTTCCCAAACCTATTCTACACCTGATCTTTGATTTCATATATGATTACATCTAATTTCCAATCCCTCCTGCCTCCTCTACTGTACTTCTACCATATTCGATTTTCTTTTGGGTGGGTGGGGGTTCAAATTTTCTCCCACAAAATGACTAACGTGGAAATTGTTGCTTGTTGTTTTTTGTCCTTTGTTCTCAAAGGGGACCATGCTAACAGGGAGGTAATGCCAAGACATTCAAGAGAATGGGATTTAAGAGTGAAAGGGCTGGAAGGGCTGTGCAAAGTCACCAGCCTCACCTCCTCCAGAGCCATCTGTGTCTAGTGACAAGACGTATATCAGAATGACAAAAGATGACTCTGGATATAGGGAGAGGGAGACCTGGGCACTGAGTGGCCAACAATAGGTCCCAGAAAAAGCCTAGCTTGACCATTGTTTGGGCCCTCATTGGCTTGGAGTGAATGTAAATATCAATTGTTTCTGTTCTGCCCAGAAACACTGAGGGACTTCCCCTCCTACACTGATCTTTTTTAATTAGGTAAGAGAGGCCATTCTCTGCCTCATTTCTTACCCAGCCTTAATCAATGAAAAGGCATTGCCTCAGTTAAACTGAGACCTGGGAAATATGGAAATGTTTTACATGGATTGCACACACATAACTGTAAGGTTGGGAATTCTCTTGTCTGGGGAGCCCTCTACCTCCACCTTAAGTGTAGGATGTTCTTTCTGATACCAAAGAAACGGACCAATGATCTCCAGACTGATTATAGGTAGTAGTTTAATCAATTATTATGAATACTTACAGGCCAATCGTCAGTTTGGGATGGCAGCCAGACGTTTAAGTGGATTCCCACAAAAGACACCAAAAATGCCCATGGTAATTACAGAAAACAGAAAAGGAAAGAGGAGCTAGATAGAGAATCACCTCTGATTGGGGGATATTTTGGTTTTCTGCTTAGTAATGAATGGGCTTGGATTTTAAGCCAATGTTATGCCCAAACAAAACTTTGTGCACTGATCATGTACAGGTCACATATGGGCCATGATATTCTCAGAACAGGTTTCATTGGTCACAGTATTGTAAGTTATAACTCTAAGTTATAATTTTTAACTGGTCACCATGAATGGGCTTCCACCTTTCACAGAGTTCAAGGTTTTATAGCTCTTCACTTGTACTCTATTTTATGGTTTTTCCCCAATTCGAACTCCACGATCCACCACTGAAAAGCCACCCATATATTCTTTCCAAATATCTTCTGAAAGGTCCATGGGGCAGCTCTATACTACAATATTTAGGGCTTTTTGGGTAAAGTCAGCATGGTACCATTCGTAAGCATAAACCACCCAAGCACTATAACCACAGAAAGGAAAACATGAACAATGAGAAAATTGTTACAATTGTTGCAATTTTTTCCATCCCAACCCTGTAGAGGTGAAGGAAGAATAAATAGCATTTTGGGGTTCATGGGAGAGCTGAAGTTCTGAACTTAGCACAGGCTGGTTCAGTTTCTAAAATAGGTTCAGACACAAATAAAAATGACTTGGGCAGTTTTAAAACAGATTGGGGGGACAGAGAAAAGAATCAACTACAAAATGGGATCAGAACAATTTGATTTTTTTTCAATTTCTCACTTCATCTCAAGGGGGAAATTTAGTTTCACAAGTTTATAGTGTGATAATCATCAGCCCACCCCCAACATTCATTTAATTGACAAATTTCGTCTTGGAATACAGATGCCCCGTGTAGTTGTCTCTGGAATATCTTTTCTTGTGGAAATCTGGAAAATGTCTTTTCCTCATGAGCAACTATTCAGTAGAATTCTTTTTCTGGTTCCCGAGTTACTTGTAGAGACTCCTTACACATTCCTGCTAAAATCAAAAGTAGGAACCCAGAAGTTGCATGAAACAACTTCTTCAAAGTTCAAAAGTTCAAAAAATTTTAAGCCATCCTTAAGAATACTCATAAAAAAGAAAACAAAACAACTCTTCTATCAACATTTTTTAAAAACGCTTTGTTCTGTAAAACTTGGGCTCAGTCAAAAGGCCACACCTGAGGACCTAGAGGGCTGGCCACATGTGGCCTCAAGGCTGCCAGTTCCCCACCCCTAGGATAACGTTTCTCTGGAGAGTCTAGGGGAGAAGCCAAAACTTTATCCTCCCAGGATTCCCTAGGAGGAGTTCAAAACCTCCCTGGGAGGCAGAATTGTGTAGGGGAAGGAACACTGTCAAATCTGGAGGTAGGGTAAAATACTTGTAGAGACTTCTTAGATGTTCTTGCTAAAATCTTTTAGAAAACAGATTTCAATACAAGTTAGTATAACCTCTCAAATTTTACTTCTCCAATAACTAGGTCATATTGTAAATAGCAGTTGAGACCTTTAAGGTCCTGGTCTTAATAAGAGAGCCTCAAAGTAGGAACCCAGAAGTTGTTTGAAGCTTCAAAAAATTTAGGTTTTTACCTGTCCAAGGAAAATCATTTACATGTGACATACAGGATTGTCTAATCTTGTTACTTTCTCAAAATTTTCCACTCTGATTCCAATTCCTTTAGGAGGATCAGATACTTGTGAAGAATCGTTCCTATACATGAAAATATAAGTAACAACATTTTTTCAAGTAGAAACATTATGCTGCTGAACTCAATAGTTACCCAAATGAATTGACTTATAAGAAACTGACTGTATACTCCAATGAAAATTAAAGACTTGGGAGGATACATAAAAATTAATTCCAAACAGTGCATATCAGTAAGTTGCTTATAATAAAATGTGTACAATATTAGTAATAAACTTGACTGAAATTAACTTTTCCAGTAATGGAACACAAAAAAGAGAGTTACATCCCTAAAGAAAATTGATTTTAATGAGATTTCCTTCCTCAAGCCAAACTGAAGATGTGTCTGATGTCCACCCCACAAATTATCAAGTTCCTTTCTTTCTTTCACAACTTAAAAAAAAATCTTCGCCTAACCATTGGTTTATTATTTAGAAAGGACGAGCTTTTTCGGGGACTTATTCTTTCATGTGATTTTGCTGGCAGGCAGGTGACAAGCCCAAGTATGAATTCACCTAGTTATTTGGGATATGGAACGACTGCACATTTGGAATGAAAACAGCAGCCTCTCACATACTTGTATTGTGCTTATATCTTTTCTAATCACTTGCTCTGATACTAGGAATTGGAATTGGGTACAAATGAATAAAATAGGGAAATGAATTTAAAGGACCAAATTAGTCCTTCAGGCTTAAGCCTCAGGGCACATATATGACAGGATGAAGCAACCACAGCTTTGTTTGATTTCAGGTAAGAGTCAA
>CM053602.1:56415165-56470750 GCA_028646575.1 Pseudocheirus occidentalis | reverse complement strand
TTTTTCAGTTGATGTATAGCTTCTAGGCATTCTTCAATTGTCTTGGAAGCATTTGGTGTGGGAGTTCTGAGTTCTGGGCTCTCTTCCTCCCGTTCCATGCTTGACCCTTTTTATCCATATAAAAGGATTCTAGAGTTTTACTGGTGTTTTTATTTTGCTTCCTCTTCCTCATGTTGGCCAACCAATTAATTGGTTGGGATTTTTTTTTTGGTCTGTGAAACTCTGCTCCCAAGGGGGGAAGCTCTGTTCCAAATTGCTGGGGTTTTCCCAGCTGCTGGAGCTATTGGGGAGTGTTGCAAGATACCCCAGCTTTGGCTTGCTGAAAGTGCACCCCAGGACCACCACCCAGGACCACGATCTGGATCCAGGCCACTCAACGCCAGAGCACTTGGCCCTGATCAATCGATTCAGCCCCTCTGCGGAGTCTGCAGGCCAGAGGCTCTGAAGCAGCCTGGTGGGGGCCGCAGCTTGTTCCAGGAGTTCCCTTCCCCCACTGCTTCCTTTCCCCGGGGCCAGATTGGCCGAACTGCTTTACCAACCACAAATTAAATTTCAAAGATTCATTATCACTAACTGGTCTCTGAGGATTTGAACATTTCCTTAGGCAGGTGCTTTAGATTTTCTTTGAAGTAGAGACTTGCGAGGCTCACTCCTCCAGGACTCCCTGGGGTCTAGCGTGGCCCTGGCTGTGGTTTTGGGCTGGCCGGGTCTCTGTGCTGCTCTGGTGGGAGCTGCCCCCTCTCCCGTCCCGTTACTCATGCCTTGGCAGATGTGAAGGTGCTGGAGGCTGTAGATCTCTCCTGCAGACTGGCTCCGGTGCCCACTAGGCTCAGCTCAGCCAGGCTACTTTCCACTGCCCTGGCCTGGCCGCAGTCTCAGCTTCAGGCTGTTCCAGCCTCTTTTCCTGGCACCGTGATGAGCCCCTGCTTCCGAGCTGCCTTCAGCGAGAGATGTGTCCTCTCTTTTTGTGTGAGTCTGAGAGTCCTAGGCTTTATCTGGGCTCATATTTTATGGGTGTTTAGGGTGGCAGTGTGGGAGCTGCGGGAACTTGCTGCTTCTACACCGCCATCTTAGCTCCCCATGGAGAGGATTATACACACAGATTCTAAGTGAGAAGAGCAGAACAAGGAAAAATTTGTGCACAATCACAGACACATTGTATGTGTGATGACGAACATTGATAAACTCGATTCTTCTTAGCAACACACAGTTGTACAACTCCACAAGTCTCAGGATGGAAAGAGATGTCTATATTCAGAGAAATATCTAGAAAGGACAGAGTTTAAATGGAGACTGCAGCAATCTACATTCTGTCATTCTTTTCCATGTGCGGTTTTGTTTCTTTTTTTTTCTCCCATTGTTCATTCCATTGATTACAACCCTTGTATACAACCAGACTAATGTCCAAATGTAAAACTTTTTGAAGATCCTATGCTTCATTGCATGATGCCATGGGGAGGGGAGAGATAGGGGAGAAAATTTGAAACTCAAGGAACTGTGAAACTGTATCTTGTAAACTGAAGGTAAATATGTTCTTAAAGTATGATTATGTGGTCAAAAAATTTATCAAGAAAACTGCCCTGATATTCTAGAACTAGAGGGCAAACTAGAAATTGAAAGAATACACTGATCGTCTCTTGAAAAAGATCACAAAAGAAAAGTCCTAGGAATATTATAGCCAAATCCCAAAGTTCCCAAGTCAAGGAGAAAATATTATAAGCAGCCAAGGGAAAAAAAACAACTTGAGAAATGTGGAAACACAGTCAGGATAACACAAGATCCAGCACCTTCTAAATTAACAGAACAAAGAGCTTTGGATATGGGTATTCTGGTGACCAAAGGAACTAGGATTGAAACCAAGAATCACCTGACTAGCAACACTGAGTCTAAGGCTTAAGGGGAAAATAAAATGTTTCAATGAAACAGAGGACTTTCACATATTCTTGATTAAAAGAACAGAGCTGAACAGAAAATTTGAGTTTCAAATACAAGAAGGTCCTCCTATCCCCCATATCATCCACCTTCTCATCCCAATCCCCCCTACTCTCATGTAGGGCAAGATACCCAATTTAGAGTGTATGTAATTCCTTCCCTAAGCCAAATTCAATGAGAGTAAGGTTAATCCATTCCCTTTTGTTTTCCTGTCCTTCCCCTCCATTGTAACAGTTATCCCTTCCCTCTTTTATACAAGACTATTGAGCCCATTCTGTCTCTCCCTGTCTCCTCTCATTCTGTTCCTCTCCCACCTTTCAATTTCATCTTTTAAAATATCATACCTTTCGATTTAATTGATCCTGTGCTCTCTGTCTATGTACACATATATACATACACTCACATATGTATTCATATGCATATATAACTTTCTATATGTCTCCTATATAGACATATGTGTATATATGCATATATAAATACATTTATATTACCTTCACCTATCCTCATACTGAGAAACGTTTCATAAGTTACAGTTATTGTTTTTCAATGACGGCATGTAAATAGTTCAACTCTGAAAAATTCCTTAAGATTTCTTTTCCATGTTTACCTTCTCATGCTTCTTGTGTTTGAATGTCAAATTTTCTATTCATTTCTGGGTTGTTGTTTTTTTTTCAGAAAGAATGCTTGAAACTCTTTTTTCATAACTTTCTTGCATCATTCCCATTTCTCTTCCCAATTTTTCCTCCACTTCTCTTATTTGGTTTTCAAAATCCTTCTTAAGCTCCTCTATGGCCTATAACCCATTCCCATTTTTCTTGGAAGCTTTTTGTGTGGGATTTCTGACTGTGTTTTCTTCCTACCATTCCATACTTTGATCCTTTTTGTCCCCAAAAAAGGAATCTAAAGTTGGATTGCTGTTCTTGCTTTGCTTCCTTTGCCTCTTCATGTTATCGGTCAATTAACTTGACTTTTAAGCCACAGTAGAACTCTGCTTCCAGAGAGTAGAGCTTTGTCCCAAATATCTGGGGTTTTCACAGCTGCCACATCTATTAGGAGGCAGCTATCTCTACAGCCCCCACCAGCTTTGGCTCACTGGTCACACACCTCAGGAACTCCACCCAAGATCACAATCCTGATCCAGGCAGATTAAGGCAAGAACACTGAAATGAAATATGGGTAATATTTTATTGAAATTATAAGTTCATTTAACCCTATATAGGAACTGAATAAAAGTGCACTCCTGACTGCTTGACCGCCCAATTACCTCTGAAAAGTGCTTGGCTTAGGGTTTTGGGAACTAGCCATTCCTGGAACGTTTTGCACTCAAGGAAACTGGCTATCTCCTTGAGGGCAAGAGTTAATCAAAACTATAACCGCTAAGTGAGGAAGTAGGTGGATGAGTCAACCATGCACCTAAGAAATAAACATCTGCACTGGAATTCTTATGCGAGGGGTCCTTTAAGATTTCAAGAGTAAACATCCACCATATGGACTAGCTCACGCACTTTATACGTGCATATCTAAGCGTGCATGTTCATGTGAGCCAAAAAACTTATATAAGCTATTTGGCAGTGTGCCTTCTTTGTCTGAAACCCTTTAAAAAGTAGTTCCCGAGAACCGAAGCTGAGCTTCACCCATGGAGATGACGATCTGCCTGGGACATCTTTCCCGATCGAGCTCAGCTGCCCGGGGCTCCCAGCTAAATTGAGGTTCCCTCAAATCGGTGATGTTATGTTTTCTCTTTCTTTTTCCACTATTTTAATTGTAATCATAATCATAATTATAATTATAGCATGTATTTGTAGTTGTATGGGTTGTTATGGAAAACAAGCTATTCCCTGTATTGTATAATTAAACTTTTACTTTCCACTTTGAATAGCGTGCATAAAAGCGTCATTTATAGGAGCTAATCGGAACCAAAACATTTCACAATACAATCACTTAGCCTCTGAATGATTGCTTCCAGAGATCCACTCTCCTCAATGCTCCAGCAGGGCCAGGCACTCAATGCTGAGGCTAAAACTGTGGCCCACACAAGGCTGGTCTCAGTTCCAAGCACACTGTGATCAACACTTTCTGTCTGCCTTCTGGGCTACCTTCAGCAAGAGATTTGTTTCTTTTTCATTTGAGGGTTCTGGAGCTCTAAAATTTGTTTAGAGTCATATCTTATAGATATTTGAGGTGATTATGGGGGGAGCCATGGAGTTTTCCTGCTTCTATGCCTCCATCTTTACTCTGCCCATCTCTCTGTATATGTTAGAAATGAGGCCTTTATCAGAGACACTGGTTGTAAAAATTCTTTCCCAATTTTCCACAATCCTCCTAACCTTGGTTACATTGGTTTTGTTTGTACAAAAACGTTTCAATTTAATGTAATCAAAATTATCTATTTTGCATTTCATAGTGTAATCTATCTCTCATTTGGTCATGAATAATTCTCTTCTCCATAAATCTGAGGGTAAATTATTTTTTGCTCTGCCAGACTGCTTATATACTCAACTTTTATATCTAAATCATGAACCCATTTTGATTTTGTTTTGGTATACAGTGTAAGATATTGGTCTATATTCAATTTCTGCCATCCTGCTTTCCAGTTTTCCCAGAATTTTTTGTCAAAAAGTGAGTTCTTATTCCAGAAACTGGAGTCTTTGGGTTTATGAAACAGTAGGTTACTATAGTGAATGAATACTGTGTCTTGTTGTGTACTTAATCTCTTCCACTGATCCACCATTCTATTTCTGTGCCAGTACCAAGTAGTTTTGATGACTTCTACTTTATAAGATAGTTGAAAATCTGATGTCTTAGGCCACCTTCCCTAGTATTTCTTTTCATTGATTCCCTTGATATTCTGAAGCTTTCCTTCTTCCAGATAAATTTTG
This sequence comes from Pseudocheirus occidentalis, assembly GCA_028646575.1. Classification (NCBI taxonomy): domain Eukaryota; kingdom Metazoa; phylum Chordata; class Mammalia; order Diprotodontia; family Pseudocheiridae; genus Pseudocheirus; species Pseudocheirus occidentalis. The sequence continues at coordinate 56,465,939 of CM053602.1, read as the reverse complement.
TTATTATCTTTGCTAGCACTATAGAATAATTTTTTGGTATTTTGAATGGCATGACACTAGACAGGTCAATTAATTTACGTAAAATTGGCATTTATATTGTATTAACTTGGCATAACCACAAGCAACTGATGTTTTTCCAATTATTTAAATCTGACTTTATTTGTGTGAAAAGTGTTTTGTAATTGTGTTCATAGAGTTCCTGGGTTTGTTTAGGCAAGGTATTCTCCCTAATATTTCATAACATCTCTAGTAACTTCAAATGGAATTTCTCTTTCTATTTCCTGCTGTTGAGCTTCGTTAGAAATATATAAGAATGCTGAGGGATTTATGTGGGTTCGTTTTATACCCTGAAACTTTGCTAAAGTTATTTGTTGTTTTAAGTACTTTTTCACTTGATTCTCTAGGATTCTCTAAGTATATCATCATATTATCTGCAAAGAGTGATACCTTGGTCTCTTCTTTGCCTGTTCAAATTCCTTCACTTTCTTTTTCACCTCTAATTGCTGCAACTAAAATTTCTAGGACCAAATTGAATAGGAAGGGTTATAGTGGATATCGTTGTTTCACCCCTGATCTTCTGGGAAATGCTTCTATCATATCTTCATTACATGGAATACTTGCTGATGGTTTTAGGTACATGCTACTTATAATTTTAAGAGGACTCCATTCATTCCTGTGCTTTCTGGTGATGTTTTTAAATAAGAATGGGTGCTGTATTTTATCAGAAGCTTTTTCTGCATCTATTGAGATAATTGTACTATTTTTGTCATTGATAAGATTGTTTATGCTGATAGTTTTCCTAATATTGAACCAGCCTTGCATTCCTGGAATAAATCTTACCTCAACAAAGTATATTTTACTTGTGATAAGTGACTGTAATCTGTTTGCTATTGTTCTATATAACATTTTACATTTATATTCATGAGGTAAAATGGTCTATAATTTTCTTTCTGTTTTGGCTCTTCCAGATTTAGGTATCAATACCATATTTGTCTCATAAAAAGAATTTGATTGGACTTCTTCACAAGTTTTCCCAAATAGTGTAAAAAGTATTGGAATAAATTGTTATTTACATATTTGATAGAATTTGCTTGTAAATCCATTTGACCCTGGAGATTTTTTCTTAGGGATTTGACTGATGGCTTGCACAATTTGATTTTCTCAGATAGGGTTATTTAAGTATCTTTCTTCCTCTTCTGTTAATCGGGGCAATTGATATTATTATAAATTTTCATCCATTTCATTAAGCATGTCAAATCTATGGGCATTTAATTCCTAACTATAATTTTAATATCCTCTTGATTGGAGGCAAATTCATCAATTTTATTGTTGATACTGGTAATTTGGTTTTCATCTTTTTTTTAAAGAAACAAACTCACTAAAGACATCAATTTTATTGTTTTTGTTTTTAACAAAACTAGCTTTCATTTTTATTTATGAGTTAAACGGTATTATTAATTTCAGTTTTATTAATCTCTCCTTTGGTTTTCATAACTTCTAATTTGGTATTTTATCAGGGATTTTTAATTTGTTCTTTTTCGGGCTTTTTTATTTGTATGCCTAATTCATTGATCTCCTTTTTCTCTATTTCATTCAGAGTTTTAAAACTTTCACTAAGAACTGCTTTTGCTGCATCCCACAAGTTTTGGCATGTTGTCTCATTATTGTCATTCTCTTGAATTAAGTTATTGATTGTTTCTGCGATTTGTTGTTTGATCAACTCACTCTTTATGATTTGATTATTTAGTTTCTAACTCTTTTTTGGTTTATCTTTTCATGGCCTTTAATTACAGTTAATTTTTATTTCATAATGAACTGAAAAAAATACGCTTGTTGTTTCTGCCTTTCTGCACTAGATTGTGAGGTTTTTATGCCCTTGTACATAGTTAGTTTATGAGTATGTGCTATGTACTGATGAGAAGAAGGCATATTCCTTTCTGTCCCAATTTAATTTTCTCCAGAGGTCTATCATATTCTACCTTCTCTAAAATTCTGTTTGCTTAATTAACTTCTTTCTCAATTATTTTGAGGTTAGGTTTATCAAGCTGAGGTATTTTGGGTATCTATTTCTTCCTCTAAGCCCTTACCATCTCCTCTAAGAATTTGGATGCTGTATCATCTGGTCCACATATGTTTAGTAATGATCTTACTTAATTTTCAAAGGTGCCTTTTAACAAGATATAGTTTTCTTCCTTATTTCTTTTAATTAGATCTCTTTTTTGCTTTTGCTTTGTCTGAGATTAGGACTGGTACCCCTCCTTTTTTTTTACTTTATCTGAAACATAAGATATTCAATTCCAGCCTTTTACCTTTACCCTGTGTGTATCCTCCAGTTTAAAATTTTTTTCTTATAAACAACATATTATATGATTATGGTTTTTAATCTATTCTGCTAATGGCTTCTGTTTTATGGGAGAGTTCACCCCATTCACATTTACAGTTATGGTTACTATCTGTGTCTTTCTCTCCATTCTATCATCCACCCCATTTATGATTTTATTTCTCCCTTCTCCTCAAATGTGATTTGCTTTTGACCAACCACCTCCCTCAACATACCCTTCCCACAGCCTTTTCCTACCCTTCTCCCTTACTGCTTCTTCCTTCCCTTCTAACCACTTCCCTTCCCCATTTTTCTTTCTACTTCCCCATCTCTATTAGATTTCTATATGTACACAAAACACCACAAAGTGGTGACCAAATGCTCTGGGAGGTCAGCTGAACTAAAACCAAGGTCTCCCTCCTCTCTCAGAGGTGGAGGTGCTAAGCCAAGCCCTGATTCAGCAGGGGTGGTGGCTTTCTCTCTGCAGGTCTCCTCTTCTGCTTTCATGTGGAGGACTTTTTTGAGCTTTTTTTGGAGGTTGAAGAGGAATGGTGGTAGTAGGAGGCCACAGAGCAACAAGTTAATGAGCAGGAGCAGAAAGAAACCCCACTGCAGTATGGTAAACTTTACATAGGTGTTTGCTGGAAATACAGATTTCTTATAGAATTCCTTACATAAAATCCAGTTTGAATGTACATAAAGCAAAATCTGTCTGTACTTCTTTCTATTCCCATTTAGTTTTCTCCAGAGGTCTTTCATATAAAAGTTTTCTAAGATTCTATTTTGCTTTCTAATACATTTTACTCCCTGTTTCCATTTTATGAGTGCATTCACCTCATTTATACATTCATGCATATTAACTATGCAGTTCCCTCCATCTCACTTTTTTCTGTTTCTCCTTCTCTTTTTTATCCTGAACTTCTTCTAATGCCTGTTTTGCATATGATCACTGTCTTTTTTTATCTGGCCACCTTTTTATCATTACTTTTTATTTATCTTATTCCATTTTCCTACTTACCTATAAGGTAAGATAGATTTTTGTGACCAATTGAGGAAATGTATGTTTTCCCTTTTTGAACTAATTTATATGTGAATGATATCCAACCAAGCACTGGCCGCCTGCCAAGTCCAGCCCCCTGCATTTTTCACTACAATGTAAAAGCTGTTCCTTGTTCTTCCTATTTTATGTGAGATCATTTCCCAGCCTTCTTTCTTTTCTTCTATATTCTCCCAGGGCATCCATATTTCTCCTCTTGTATTTGTTTTACATCATCCTCACCTAATTGGCTCATTCCCCCACCCTCTATCTAGGAGAGTCGTTCTACCTATATGAATCATGGCAAAACTCTTAGAAGATACACATATTAACTTCTCTCGTTAAAAAAACCACAATTAAACTTTATTCAGTCACTTATGATTACTCTTTCATATTTACCTTTTAATATTTCTTTTGAGTCTTGTATTTAAAAGTCACATTTTCTCTTCAGCGCTGGTCTTTTCATCAGGAATGCTCCAAAGGTCTCTATTTCATTAAATATCCATTTTTTGCTCAACAGATTTGCACATAGAGCAATTAGTAAGTTGAATGTTCAAAAAAAGTATCTTTTCCTCTGAGTGGAGATCCACAGAGAGCTTGCCCGTAGTAATTAGAATGTTTCAAGAGCCTGTGTCTCCCCACCCCTAAGTATGTCATCCACCGAGTGTTCTGAGGCTAGATGTGCTTCCCCAGAGAGTAAGTCTATAGTAACTGGAATGTTGTCAGACTGTGTGTTCCACAACAAATGTCTGTTCTTCTGTGTACTATACAATTGTGTTGACCGTTTTCCTTCCTAAACCAAAAAAAAAACCAAAAAACTACCATTTGTCACATGGCATGGCTCTCAGAGAGGAGGAAGGGGGGAAATACACAGGATATGATGATGTCAGGAACAGGAAACATCAATGAAAAATTTTTATTGAAATAAAAAAAGTAATGGATATTAATGAGGAGGGCAGAAGGAGGGAAGAAAGGTGTTTTGGACATGCAGACTGATTCCTTCCACTACTGCAGCCTCAGGATCAGGGCTTTGTTTGAGACTTCCAGTGCCAAGAGAGAGAGGACTTTTGGCTGCTCCACCCATTTATTCATGCCTCTTGCAACCATCTGTCTATCTTCTGTCCGTTCATGCTTGGGTACTGTGCATCTCTCTTCAGTCCATGTGTAACAGCCTGCCCTCTCCAGTGCATGGTCATGTCTCCCCTAACTTGTTCTTCCTGCCATTTCCAGCCCAGACATCCTGTGGCTGGCTCCCATACCGGCCTGATCTACCTCCTCCTCTGGCTTCTCTTTCCCTGGTCACCATATGTCACTGAACAATCTCCTGGCCACCTACGTTCACAGTTGCATGACCCCCTTCTGGCCTCTCTCCCTTGTAGCCCGGTCCATGGGTAAATTCCCATCAAATCGAAATTGCTCTGCTTAGAGTTTTCCTAATGCTCCACTTACACAAAGCAAGAACTCTCTGAAGTTGATAAAACAACAGGAACAACAAAAACCAGATGGCAAAAGTAGGAAGCAGTTTGGCAGGAACTTGATAGGAGATCAACACCTCACACGAACTATCAAATTAAACTATAAGTGAATACATGAATTAAGTAGGATCACTAAAATAATAGCTGAATTATAAAGGTGTGACATCAATAAAATATGTAAATATAAACATTAATATTTAGTCCAGTTTAGACCTGAAACTCAGTAAATTATGCATTCCTTACCTCTAGATTAAGCTCCTCCTATGTGCTGGGCACACAGAGAGTCAGGTGGCCTAATTCAGTAATCAACAACCATTTCTTAAGTGCCTCCTCTATAACAGGCACCGTGCTAGTTTCTGGAGATGCACAGTCCCTAACCACTTAGAAGATCACAATCTAAAAAGACAGAAAATACATCAAAGTAGATAGAGGATAAATGCAAATAAAGGCAAATTATAAGGCAGTCTGTGAGCCAGGCTACAAGCAGTAAGAATCAAGAAAGATTTCATGGAATAGGTGATGCTTGATCTGTCTGGATGGAAGAGGGGGATTCTCTGAGGCCCAGGGGTAGAGGGACAGCTTTAGAGTCAGGAAGGCTCAGAGTGCAAGTCATACCTCAGATCCATGCTAGCAGCATGACCACAGTCAAATCACCCAACCTTTTAGTGCCCCAGACCAATGTATAAGATCACAGAGACATTCAGATGGTTTGTAAATCTTCCTGAGCAGGCAGAAAGATGAAGGAGTGCTTGACTTGGAACAGTTGGACTTACCCAAGGTCACATGGCATATAAGTGCTTGAGGAGGGATTTGGACTCAGATCTTCCTAACTTCAGGCCCCTCTCAGGATTCAGAGATCCCAGAATGTTGTTGCCAAGCCACTGTCAAGGAGGCTGTCTTGAGGTCAAAGAAGGACAAGAAAAAAGATCATTCTTACTCCAAGAAAGTTCTCCAATTCCCTTCATTCTTTATCTTATCTCCAACCATGCTTACTGCACCTCTTTCTCATCGATTAATTTCATTCTTCTATATCATTCTGCCATATTCAACTCATATCTCTGCCCATGAGTTCCAACAGTCAAAGGAAAACTGGTCTTGGGGATAGGAAGGTGGCTGGCAAAGGGCTATGGAGAATGACGTGAAGGAGAGCAGGGCCTGTGGTTTGGGCCCAAGTCTAACTTCTCTGCACTATTCCATAAATAGTGGTATCCCGGCCATGACACTGAGTCTGTGGAATCACTGGGAGAACCCAATTACCTCCATAAGTACCGGCCATGTTACAGTGGTGTCAAGGATGACCCTTGGCACTAACACTTCATCTATAGTGGGCTTATGGTCAAAAGAGGATCTGTGGACCACACTATCTGATTTAACTTTTATAAACAAGCACCCAGGGCAGATGGGGAAACTAACTCAGAGAGGGAATTGAATTGTCCTTGGATACACGGGTGCTAAATGTCAGAGGCAGTTCCAGAACTACCTTTACCAAGGAATCTCACAGTGTGAGACCTGGAAGGAAGGTGAGAAGCCATTGAGTTCAACCCTCTCCCTAAAAGGAATTCCCTCATAGCCTGAAAAGGGGTCATGCAGTCTCTGATTGAAGAATACCAAGGAGGATCCAACCTTCACTTCAATGGAGTCTGTCTCAACTCTTGCAGCTCTCATTGCTAGAAAGGTTCTCCTGACATCTTCCCTGGACTGGGACCCTTTACAAATTTTTGCCATGTTCACCCACCCCTTTTCCTATCCCTAAATATGATATGACCTTATATAGTGCTTTAAAGTTCACAAAATTCTTTAAAACCTAAATGATCTCATTTACATCTGAGAGGTGCAGCCCTCAGGTCCAGAGAAGGGAAGATGGGGCGTTTGGATAGTTCTCTGTCTCTTTGGGCCAAATCTTGACCCTTTCATTATGTTAATCTTGGACAGAGTGCCTGTAGGCAGCTGGCTCTTGGGATCTTGTTAATAGTCGGTGAGCATTTTCCATGAAGAGCGGGCCACGGAAAGGTAGACAGGTCCTGTGGATACATTGGAAGTTGCATTTTAGCTTTCTGAGAGTACATTCTCATCCATCCTCTCACTGGGTCAGGAGAACAGGTCCAGGTAATACACAGAATGTGCTTGGTTGGCTAGTCTGGGTTAACCCAGGAGGGAGAGTTACAATGTATGGTACAAGTTTGGGGAACTGAACTCAACTGATCCCTTCCTTAGATGCAAATTGTTTGCCTGTGACACAGGTGGATGTGTCCACCCAAGTCCCTGCCATTGGGCTTGATTAGGCTCACTCACTGCTACTTCTGAGCATCATATCAGGGAAAGTAAAGTGGGTTAAGGACCTGAGGGTATGTGGGAGAGGCTCATCGTCATGAGGGTCATTGCAGAGGCATTCCTGGATGTAGGTGAGGAAAGTGGGGCTATGGAGCCCATGACTAGAGGAGGAGTAAAGAGCAGAAGGGACCAAAAGGCCTCTAACAAGGTTTGGGCTGTGGTGAGTATCTTGTAGGAGAGAAGATACAAATCCTGCCATCCTAAGGTTCCAGAATTTAGTGGTGCTGAGGCCTGGAAAAAAGTAGATCCCATAATTTGGGAAAGGGATGAAAAAGTGGGGCATATCAATATGAATGGAATAGTCTGACCTCATCATTTCCTTGAAATTGATCTCACCACTGGGACAATCGTCTTTTCATTCAAAAGTCTCATTGCCTTCTCTCATTTCCCATCATTCCTGACCTCTCTGCTCCTTTGAAGTTGTTGTTCTCCCCCATCTCCTGGATACTCCCTTTTCTTTCAGTTGTCATGACACTGTTCTCTCCTAATTCTTATTTTACCTGACTATGCCTGATCATTCTAAATAATTTAATCTTCACTCAGGTCATTCCCATGAACTGTGAATATCCCTCAAATTTCTGTCTAATCATTCTTTTCTTAATCTGTGTAGTGGAAAGGAATAATTCTATGAGTCCATGGAGGTCTTCTGCCAGGAGGAGCTCTGCTTAGAACCTATAAGACCATTCCTTTCACATGTATGGTTCCAGTACCTTTGTAGGTTCTTATTGGAATTTCTCCTATAACCTTCTAAGGTCCTTATTCATTCACTCAGTCCATCAGTTGATACTTATTTAATGGAGAGCCAAGGGAGGAAATGACACATGACCATGCTGGTTCACTCCAAATCCAAAACCAGCAGCCTTTCATTCCAACACAGTCAATGAGTAGAATTGATAGGTCAGTGGAATAAAGATTAGGATATGGGTGGAGCAAGCACTCTCTGAGTCCTTGCCATCGCACTTTCAGATCTAAGTATTCTTTGAGAATGAAAGGTCATCCTGTGGACTAGCTACATTGTTTCCTAAGTCAGGATGCATCTCATATCAATGCACTTCGATCCCCAACATATGAATATTTCAACTGATGTGCACCCACAGAGTTTGCTAGTGACAATCATTTAAGATCATTTGAGTCCCTGAAGTGGCCAAAGCCTGAATTAATCAACTAGAAGAAGCACCCTGACATAACAGACATGCTTTACTCTGCTCTCTGAGTTAACCCAGAATGCCCCTTCCTGTGTCAACATCTGAAGCTGACCAGGAGCATTCTTCTGTTTGTGACCACTAAGGACAAGGCACCCTGACTCAGGCACTCTCTTTAAGAGTGGGGCTTTTCTTCTCTTGCTATCCTATGGACATATGCTATATAGGGGAAACACAGATATCCTGGGATTGTCATTTCAGTGGACACTTTTTCATTTCTCTTACTGTGTTCTCAAGTTATTTAACTAAGAAACTTCCTTTCTAATGCTATTGTTAGAATATATGGAGGCTGTAATTTTTGAGTGACAAAGACATTCTGAGTTGGATTGTTGTAAAGGAATAAAAGGTCTTCTCATCTTGCTAATCTCTGAGTCAAAATTATCCTCTGACTCCCTCTTTGACTGAATCCAAACTTCAGGGAAGAAATCCCCTTATTAAAATGGTTTTATCTAATTCACGGTTGGTGGAGTTCTGAACTTAACCAACCATTCTGGAGAGCAATTTGGAGCTATGCCTATAGGGCTATAAAAATATGTATACCCTTTCACCCAGCAGTACCATTTCCACAGCTAAAGAGATCATAAAAATGCAGAAAGGACCAGCATGTATAAAAATATTCATAACAGCTCTTTTTGTGGTGGCCAGGAACTGGAAATTGAGGTGATGCCTTTCAACTGGGGAATGGCTGAACAAGTTGAGGCATATGACTGTAATGGAATTCAATTGTAGTATAAGAAATGGTGAACAGGCAGACTTCAGAAAAGCCGGAAAAGACTTATATGAACTGATGTACAGTAAACTGAGAAGAACCAGAACATTGCACACAGTAACAGCCATAGTGTGTGATGACTTACTTTGATAGACTTAGCACTTCTCAGCAATGCAATGACATAAAACAATTCCAAAAGACATGATGGAAAATGTCATCCACATCCAGAAAAAGAAATACACATCTTCAATGCAGATTGAAGCAGACCATTTTCTTTTTGTTTTGTTTTACGCTTTTTTTCCTCATGGCTCCCCCTAGTCATTCTTCTATACAACATGACTTATGTGGAAAGTATGTTTAATAGGAATGTATATGTAGACACTATATCACATTGTTTATCCATCTTGGGGATGAGCAGGGGAGGGAAGGTGAGAATACTTAAAAGTTACAGAAGTGAATATTGAAAACCAAAAATGAACAAACTTTAAGAAATTCCTAAGAATGTTCAAAAATTACTACACTGTCAACATTTTTCTAAAAGGATTTGTTCTATAAATTTGGACTCAGTCTAAAGGCCACACCCATGGACCTAGAGGTACAGCCATATAGGTGCCCAGGGCTGCAAGTTCACCAACCCTGGAATAACCTTTCTCTGGAGAGTCAAGGGAGAAGCCAAAACATTATACCCCCTAGATTCCATAGGATGGGTTCAACAGCTTCCCTGGGAGGCAGAATTATATAGGGGAAGGAACACTTTCCAATCTTGAAGTAGGGTGATATGCTCACTCTGATGGTTTTGTACCTGTACGGCCTGGCACTTTCTGGCTTTAGTTGCCATATCTGTAGAATGAAGGGTGTGTGTTAACTGTCCTCTGAGGTTTTTTTCCAGCTATAGATGTAAGATTTCTGGCCAGCCTACCTAAGGACAGCCAGGAGGTTCCCCACTAAGGAATGAATTTCTTTGGCCACATCAACTGATAAATTTATTTATGACATTTGATGGACTTACATAGCATGTTGTGTGCATTGCAGAACATAAGAGATGGTTTAAGATAGTTAATGATATTTTCATTTCAAGAAAGCCTATATGATAAGGATTGTGCTGAGAATTGTCCCTCTTTTCTTTGCTTCCTTGTGTTTTCTTTTTTCTGCTGTACACTTTTTTTCTCCAACCCCTCCTAACATCCCCCCAGAAGAGTAAGTTCAGATATGTTTCTCCATAGTTATATATACATACACATATACTTATATAAGTACGTATATAGACAATACACTTTCCCAAACCTATTCTACTCCTGATCTTTGATTTTATATATGATTACATCTAATTTCCAATCCCTCCTGCCTCCTCTACTTTACTTCTACCATATTCGATTTTCTTTTGGCTGGGTGGGGGTTCAAATTTTCTCCCACAAAATGACTAACGTGGAAATTGTTGCTTGTTGTTTTTTGTCCTTTGTTCTAAAGGGGACCATGATAACAGGGATGTAACGCCAAGACATTCAAGAGAATGGGATTTAAGAGGGGAAGAGCTGGGAGGGCTGTGCAAAGTCACCAGCCTCACCTCCTCCAGAGCCATCTGTGTCTAGTGACAAGACATATATCAGAATGACAAAAGATGACTCTGGATATAGGGAGAGGGAGACCTGGGCACTGATTGGCCAACAATAGGTCCCAGAAAAAGCCTAGCTTGGCCATTGTTTGGGTACTCATTGGCTAGGAGTGAATGTAAATAGCAACTGTTTCTTTTCTGCCCAGAAACCCTGAGTGACTTCTCCTCCCACACTGATCTTTTTTAATTAGGTAAGAGAGGCCATTCTCTGCCTCATTTCTCACCCAGCCTTAATCAATGAAAAGGCATTGCCTCAGTCAAACTAACAGCTGGGAAATATGGAAATGTTTTACATGGATTGCACACACATAACTGTAAGGTTGGGGGTTCTCTTGTCTGGGGAACCCTCTACCTCCACCTTAAGTGTGGGATGTTCTTTCTGATACCAGAGAAACGGACCAATGATCTCCAGACTGATCATAGTTAGTAGTTTAATCAATGATTATGAATACTTACAGGCCAATCGTCAGTTTGGGATGGCAGCCAGACGTTTAAGTGGATTCCCACCAAAGACACCCAAAATGCCCGTGGTAATTACAGAAAACAGAAAAGGAAAGAGGAGCTAGATAGAGAATCACCTCTGATTGGGGGATATTTTTGGTTTTCTGCTTAGTAATGAATGGGCTTGGATTTTAAGCCAATGTTATGCCCAAACAAAACTTTGTGCACTGATCAAGTACAGGTCACATATGGGCCATGATATTCTCAGAACAGGTTTCATTGGTCACAGTATTGTAAGTTATAACTCTATGTTATAATTTTTAACTGGTCACCATGAATGGGCTTCCACCTTTCAGAGAGTTCAAGTTTTTATGGCTCTTCACTTGTACTCTGTTTTATGGTTTTTCCCCAATTGGAAACCCACGATCCACCACTGAAAAGCTACCCATATATTCTTTCCAAATATCTTCTGAAAGGTCCGTGGGGCAGCTCTATACTACTATACTTATGGCCTTTTTAGGTAAAGTCAGCATGGTACCATTCATAAGCATAAACCACCCAAGCACTATAACCACAGAAAGGAAAACATGACCAATGAAAAAATTATTACAATTATTGCAATTTTCTTCGGTCCCAACCCTGTAGAGGTGAAGGAAGAATCAATGGCATTTTGGGATTCATTGGAGATCTGAAGTTCTGAACTTAGCGAGGCTGGTTCAGTTTCTGAAACAGGTCCAGAGACAAATAAAAATGGCTTGGGCAGTTTTAAAACAGATTGGGGAGACAGAGAAAAGAATCAACTACAAAATGGTATCAGAACAATTTGATTTTTTTTTCAATTTCCCACTTTATCTCAAGGGGGAAATTTAGTTTCACAAGTTTATAGTGTGATAATCATCAGCCCACCCCCAACATTCATTTAATTGACAAATTTCGTCTTGGAATCCAGATGTCCCGTGTAGTTGTCTCTGGAACATCTTTTCTTGTGGAAATCTGGAAAATGTCTTTTCCTCATGAGCAACTATTCAGTAGAATTCTTTTTCTGGTTCCCGAGTTACTTGTAGAGACTCCTTACACATTCCTGCTAAAATCAAAAGTAGGAAACCAGAAGTTGCATGAAACACCTTCTTCAAAGTTCAAAAGTTCAAAAAACTTTAAGACATCCTTAAGAACACTCATAAAAAGAAAACAAAACAACTCTTCTATCAACATTTTTTAAAAAGGATTAGTCTTGTAAAACATGGACTCATTCAAAATGCCACACCCAAGGACCTAGAGGGCTAGCCACATTTGGCCTCAAGGCTGCCAGTTCCCCACCCCTGGGTTGACATTTCTCTGTAGAGTCTAGGGGAGAAGCCAAAACTTTATCCTCCCAGGATTCCCTAAGAGGGGTTCAAAAGCCTCCCTGGGAGGGAGAATTCTATAGGGGAAGGAACACTGTCAAATCTGGAGGTAGGGTAAAATACTTGTAGAGACTTCTTAGATGTTCCTGCTAAAATCTTTTAGAAAACAGATCTCAATACAAGTTAGTATAACCTCTCAAATTTTACTTCTCCAATACCTAGGTCGTATCGTAAAAAGCAGTTGAGACCTTTAAGGTCCTGGTCTTAATAAGAGAGCCTCAAAGTAGGAACCCAGAAGTTGCTTGAAGCTTCAAAAAAATTTAGGTTTTTACCTGCCCAAGGAAAATCATTTACATTTGACATACAGGATTGTCTAATCTTGCTACTTTCTCAAAATTTTCCACTCTGATTCCAGTTCCTTTAGGAGGTTCAGATGCTAGTGAAGAGTCGCTCCTATACATGAAGATATAAGTAACAACATTCTTTCAAGCAGAAGCATTACGCTGCTGAATTCCATAGTTACCCAAATGAATTGACTTATAAGAAACAGATTCTATACTCCAATGAAAATTAAAGACTTGGGAGGATACATAAGAATTAATTCCAACCAGTTCATATCAATAAGTTGCTTATAATAAAATGTGTACAATATTAGTAATAAACTTGAATGAAATTAACTTTTCCGTTAATGGAACACAAAAAAGGGAGTTACATCCCTAAAGAAAATTGATTGTACTAAGATTTCCTTCCCGAAGCCAAACTGAAGATGTATCTGATGTCCACCCCACAAATTACCAAATTCCTTTCTTTCTTTTACTACTTAAAAAATAAATCTTTGCCTAACTATTGGGATATAATTTAGAAGGGATGAGCTTTTTCAGGGACTTACTCTTTCATGTGATTATGCTGGCAGGCAGGAGACAGGCCCAAGTATGAATTCACCTAGTTATTCGGGATATGGAATGACTGTACATTTGGAATGAAAACAGCATGCTCTCACAGAATTGTATTGTGCTTATATCTTTTCTAATCAGTTGCTCTGATATTAGGAATTGGAATTGGGTACAAATGAGTAAAATAGGGACATGATTTTAAGAGGACCAAATTAGTCCTTCAGGCTTAAGCCTCAGGGCACATATATGACAAGATGAAGCAACCACAGCTTTGTCTGATTTCAGGTAAGAGTCAAAGGTTAACAACCAATCATGTGGTAATAACTCTTCCTATTCACCAAAATCAGGAATAGCCAGTTGTAAAACATTCCTGTTCAAAGTAATGTAATGAGAAAATGGAGCTAGGAGGATCCCACCTTGGGTTGAAGCCAAGGTCGTCCTCTCAAGCTTTCTGCCAGGTACAGACCTCTATGTGTAACAGTTCAGGATCACATTGCCTCTCAGCAGCTTGTGGAATTTCTCTAGAATGGTGGATTTACTGACTTGATGATTCATTAGGCAATGATACCTCAATTCAAAGCTCAAAATAAAATAAGTTACAGCCTCAAGAGCTTTTACTTCAAATGGCACGGTTCACAAATCACAGCTTAGGGCTAGATACAATTATCTCTACTCTCAATTCGTTGTCGAGGAATGATAAAAGTATATGAACAGTGTACACATGAAGTAATCAAAGAAATCTACAACCATTTGGAAAAAATATTCTGAATTTCTATCATGTGGAGCAATGCAGAGTAAAAAGAATGTGAGTTACTACCTCACATGTACAAGATCTTTTTATAGGACAGAAAATGAAAACTGCTGGAGGGGATGTGGGAAAATTGAGACATCAATACACAGTTGGTGGAGTTGTGAACTGATTCAGCTGTTGTGTACTGCAATTTGGAACTGTGCTAAGAGAACTATACATTGCAATACCACTTTGCTAGATTTGTATCCCAAAAGACATTTAAAAAGACAAACTAAACAGGGCCCTATGTTTACGCAATTATTTATACCAGTTCTTTTCTGGTGGCAAAGAATTGGAAATTGAAGGAAGAGCATCAGTTGGGAAATGACTGAACCAGTTGTGGCATATGATTTTGATAGAATAGTATAATGCTATGAGAAATGATGATCAGGATGGTCTGAGAAAAACCTAGAAAAGTTTACATGAACTAATGGAAAGAGAAATGAGTAGTACCAGGACAACAGGACGCACATTAACAGCTATATTATCAGATGATCAATTATGAATGATTTAGCTATTCTCAGCAGTATAATTATCCAAGGCAATGTGGAAGGACTTGGGTTGAAAAATACTATCCACCTGCAGAGAAAGAACTGATGGTGTCTAAATATAGATCCAAGCATATATTTTTAACTATCTTTTTCTTGAAGGTTATTTTTGGTCTATGTTTTCTTTTGCCATATGACTAATACAAAAATATGTTTTGCATTACTACAAAAGTATAACCTATCTAATACATTTGCCTGCTCGATATGGGGGGAAGGGTTGAGAAAAAGGCAGGGAAAGAAGTTGAAACTTAAAACTTTTTAAATGAAAGTTAAAATTTTTTTTTACATGATTTTAGCAGAAAATAAATTACCAAATAAATATTAAAGCAACACCAATGACAACCACAGCATAAGTGGACCGTCCTAGAGACTCTTTCTATAATGTGAATTTACCCATGGATGTATAAAAGGGCAGGAGTGGACTGTACTCTGGTGGAGGAGGGGCTGGCAAATGGTTCAAGGACATATGAGTGTTGGGCACAGAGAAGCAAGAGCAGAAGAAGGAACACATGGCTGGAGGGGCCAGTCACATAAGGGCCCCACTGGAACAGAAAGGAAGAACGCACCAACAGGCAGACACATGGGGGGCAGACATGGAAGCATCCAGGAGACAACAGGTGACACATGGTGGGGTCCAGGAACATACACCCAGGACCCCAAGGTGAAAGGACAAAATACCAAAACACAGGCACCAAACCTTCAGGCAAGGAGACAGACTGAAACCAAGGTCACCTCTCGGCACTTAAATTCGCATGCCAAGGCCCAATCCAGAAGTGATGGTAGTTGTACCTCTGCAAGTCTGTTCTTCTCCTTTCACATGCAGGGTGATTTTTCAATTTTCTTTTTTCTGGTGGGAGGATGGCATGAGGACACAGAGAATCAAGCTGAGAGTCAGGAGCAGAACAAGATCCCAGTACATTATGGTAAAGTTTATATGGCTGTGTTTGGGGAACACAGATTTCTTCCTTATGTAAAGTCCAGTTTAGATTATGTGAATTTACATAAAGCAGCATCTGTCTGTCCTCCTTTCTATTCCCATTCACTTGTCTCCAAAGGCCTTTCATATCTCAATTTTCTAAAATTCTGTTACTCTTATTACCTTAATTCTTAAACATGTCATGGTTAGGTTTATCTAGCTCTCAGAGGGAAAAAAGTGGGGTCCTCCACTACGGTCTATTTCTTCTTTAACATTTCCTTTCAGAATATGAATGCTATGCCATTTCCCAAATATATGTCAACTCTTGATATTACTTCACTGTCATTCCTTTGAAGAGGCAGTTTCTCTCCTCACCCAGTATAATAGGGATATTTGTTCTTTGTTTTCTCTGAGATCATGATTGCTACCCCTCCATTTTTTACTTCAGCTCAGGTAGAACGGTTTCTGCTCCAGCCTCCTATTTGAACTCTATGGTTCTCTCATGTTTTCAAGTTGTGTTTCTTGTTGAAAAAAAAACATATTGTTGGATACTGGTTTCTCATTAATTTTGATACCCACTTTCGTATGAATGAGTGACTTCATCCCATTCACAAAGTTAGGATTACTAAATGTGCATTACTTTCTGTCCTTTTGTATTCTGTTTCTCCTTCTCTCTTTTTATCCTATCTGTATTCCAATTTTTGATTTACACACAACTACTGCATTCTTTTATCAGCCCACAGATTTATTAATGCTTTCTTCTCTTTTCCCATTCATTTACTTACCTGTATAGTCAGATTTGTATGACCAATTTAATAAGACTATATAGATAAACGTAAGTATAGATATTTCCCCTTCTTGAACCAACTGAGATGGGACTTAGGTTCAAGCATTGGCCACTTCCCCCTACCAATTTCCACGGTCAAAGATTTCCCTTCAGAGAGTAGATGTGCTTCCCACGAAATAAAGCCTGTAGTAAGTAGAATGTTCTCAGAATATGTATCTTTACCCATAAGTATTTCATCCGCTCAATGTTTAGAGACTAGATGTGATGCTCCTGAAAGTAAGCCCATAGTAAGTGGAATGCTTTCTGAAAGACTGTCACCTTCCACAAGTATCTTTTCTTCTGAGTCGTCAGAGAGTAGATATGCTTCCCCCGACAGTAAGCCTGTAGTTAGTAGAATGAGTGATTTTCTTTCCCAAAACAAAAAAAAATACTTGTCACATGACATGGCTCTCAGGGAGAATGAGAGGGAGAGGGAGGTACACAAGGGATGCCACGACATAAGATACAGAAAACATCAATGAAAACTATTTTTAATGAAGTCCAAGAACTAAAGGGTATGCATGGGCAGGTAGGATGGGGAAAGAAAGGGCTTTGGATGTGCAGAGTGATTACTTCCAACTCTGCAGCCTCAGGATCAGGGCCTGGCTTGAGACCTACAGGGCTGAGAAAGGAGCCTTTTCGGGGCTCTGCCCATTTATCCCTGTGTCTGGCACCTGAGTGCCTATCTTCTTTCCATCCTGCCTCAGGTTCCATGTGTCTTTCCTTGTTCAATATGTCGCCTGTCGTTTTCTGTGTGTGGCTATTCCATGTGTCTGTTCCCAGCATGTTCTTCCTCTCCCTCCTGGCCAGGACTTCATGTGGCGGACTGACACACCAGCCTGATGCTCTTCCTGCTCTGGCTTCTGTCCACAGACCCCATGTGTCCTTGAACTGTCTCCTGGGTCCTCCTTTCACAGGCATGTGACTCCCTGAGTGCCTCCCTCCTGCCCTGGTAGGCAGTTCTGGGCAAATTCACATTGCTTTAGAATTGTTCTATTTACAGTTTTCCCAAGGGTCCACTTATGCAAAACAATAGCTGTCTGTAATTACAAAAAAAAAATAAACAAGCTGCACAAATGGAAAGAGTTTAGCAGAAATGTGATAGAACCACTTGAATTACATGGGATATTTGAAATAATAAAGTGATTACTTATGAAAATAATTAAGAGATATCAGTATAATCATTAATAATTACGCTAGCTTGGACCTACAACTCACTAATCCATTCTAGAGTTATAGATTAAGCTCTTACCCTGTACTGGGCACACAGAGAGACACAGGTGTCCTATTGAAGCCATCAACAAGCATTTCTTATGTACCTCCTGCAGAACAGGCATAGTGCTAGATTCTACAGATGCAAACACAATGAGAGACACAGTACTTAACCACTAGAAACTCATGTTCTAATGAGTCAAATAATACATCAAACGATACAGAGAATAAAGACAAATAAAGACAACGTACAAAGCAGTCTGGGAGCCAGACCACGACAAGATAGAATCCAGAGAGGCTTCATGAAATAAGGTGATGTTTTGTTGATGGCCAGTCTGTAGTCCGTACATGGGAAGATTCTGGTCCAGGATTTCTCCCAAGCCAGCTCCCCTTGAAGCCTATATTATGTTTAAAGATGGGTGCACTATCTCTTCCTGACTTGCAAGAGTTGAGGGCGTGATAACCGAGCAGTGAAGCAGACATAGATGCATGCGAGGCAACAAGGACGTTAAAACATACAGATTTACCTTAGTGAAGAAGGACTTTAGAACATACAGAAGTGCCTAAAGGAACAAGGACATTAAATATTTTCTCATGGGAACTCAAGACATAATTGCTTTACATTCATTATTTAAACCTTGCTCTCTGATCAGTAAATGTGAACTGCTATGACAGATCCTGCCTGGCTCATGGGGACAAGAAAATGTGTCAGACAGAGGAATGGCCTCCAGTGACTCTGGAGCACATAACTAAAGGTAGGAGGGAAAGTCAGATTTTCTCTTAAGCTAAAAACTTACAGAGGGTAACTCACCAGGCTAATGGGAGTATGGCATAGATATTAGTAGAAAATATAAACAAGCAAAGATTAGCCCAATCTGAGAAAAAAAGCTTTCAGGAGAAAAAGGGACAAATCTAAAGCAGAGACCGAGAATGTTAACCAACACTGTTAAAAAGAAAAGTAAAAGAATTATTTATCTTTAGCCATTAATTATAAGAATTCTTGGAATGTGTAGAGCAGAAGGGGATGGTTGATTCGGTAAAATGGGATACAGCAGGGAGACAGAGGAGTAAGAGGCTTACAAAGGTGGGGCTCGCTCCAGCATTTCCTTATTTCTGCCTTTTTTCTATGAAATATATTAAAGATATATTTAACATCAGAAATGAAAGGGCTAGGGGTGGATAGAACCATGCACAGTGACCCAGCTGTCTTTCTTGGAAACAGATAAAAAGAAAATGATCAAGTAAGTTTTACCTCGGACCAAGCATAATGTCTGATTTCTGCAAAAGATCTTTAACAATTTCTGAATGCACTCTTCCTGTCATTTTTGGTCTGTTTCATTTTTGTGTCTCTGTGTGAAAGAGAGTGAGTGTAAGTAATCTGACACCCTGAGAAGTTTAATATGCAGGTGGACTGTTGGACTTTTCCTTGGAGTCCTCGCATCTCTTTCCGTCCCTTTTCTCCCCCTCCCTTCACTGTGATCATGCAGAAATTGGCTGAGGAGAGAGAAAGAGAGGAGAAAACATTTTATTTTATAGATTATATGATGGTAATAGCAAGTCATAAATTATAGAAAGGAGTATCAGGCACAAGCTACTTGTACTGTAAAGCGTGAACAGAAATTTTAAGATTTTAAAGGTTTGGTAATCTCTTTCTTCCCTTCACAACTCTGACCAAGTTGAGTAAGAAGGTGATAAGGGAATTATTTTTCCCCTCAGATCACAGAGACATACAAACAAGCAGTTCACCATTTCCTGCTACACTTACAGAAAAATTTTATGTATCAGAATGCAACTGTAAGTCAATTGAATTCATGTGAAAAGTAAAAAGTGTCACTCCTAATTTGATGCTAAAGATAACCCAGAATTTATCATACTATTTGGCAGTTAGGAAAACTGGGATATTTTCTAAGATTTGATCAGAAACATGAGATTTTTTTGGGTTCTCTACTATCTGAGAGTACTGGGAGAGTCATCACTCCCACATCACTTTTGCTGGAGGTGTCAAAGCTATCCCTTTTAAAGAAGTTTTTAAGGAGAGGACACATAAGCAGAGCTTACTAGTGTAAAAGTTTAATCTACTGAAAATATTTTTAAAAAATTCATTGAATACTCTCAGGTCAGATTAGAATAAAAGAGAGAGGTCTGAGGATTAATAGAGAATTTAAGTTACCCTCCCCAATCTGGCAAAAGGGAGGAAGCATCCTATATTTATCAAGGACACTCCTAGCAACAGTCCTGGTGTACTCTAACCCCACTCCTGCAGACAAGCAGATGAACCACTCCATTCAAAACACCTTAATACACAATCAAACCACAGCTGTGAGGAGAGGAGAACAAAATTCTCTGCACTCCTATAAGCCCAATGTTCTGTCAATCGTTTTTGCAAGACATGATTTGGAAATAAAATTAAAGTCATCATATCATTGTGCTGTTGTGGTCTTTTTAACCTGCAGCAAAATTCTCTCATTAAAATTTGAGTGATCATTGTAATCCAGAAATAGTGTGAGATAAGGCAAATTTCTAATCTGAATTTTGTGGAAACAAAATGAGAGAGGAAAAGTGAGTGTAAAAAAACAGTTATATCATTTAACATCTTACCACGCTTCTGTATGCCATAGAGAAAACCAGGTATTTACACCTTTACTTGTAGTTAGAAAGGAGATTATAGCAAAAACTATTTAGCTATCACTTATGGAAATTATGACCTAAGTTACTTTACTGTTTTAATGCTAAAAGCTAAAGTGATTGTTTGATTGCCGAATGTGCAAAGGAGGAGTCTTGGTGAACATTTTATTTGGCTTAATTCTATTCATTCAGACTATTCCTACTGCATGTATGAGGTTTGATCAAGCAGGAACATCATCACCAGCCCCTCCCTAAAGTCCATCTCAGTTCTCCTTATTTTGTAAAACTTCCCAAGTAATTCTCTCTAGAGGCAAGGTAATTCAGCCTGAGAAATGAGCTTGTTTTAGGTATGTAGTTCCTAACCAATGAATCTAACTTCCTAAGAAAGTTGCAAAATATTTAGAAGGATTTCTAACCATTGCCTTTTACACCAGGACAAGTTCAAATTTGAGAGATAAAAATGCTAAATAAAATCCTTTAATGTGTGAGGGACCTAGTAAATCTTTCTTGTGTATTACAGCTCCATTTGAATAAAATTAACATGTAATTGGATATGAGTTCTGATTGGTGAAAAATTGGTACTTCAAATAAAAAGCATGTAAGACTATATTTAATTCCTATATTGTTATGTCTTCTTTATACAGCAAATTTCTATGATCAGAATAATTAGTCAGTAAAAGACAGGCATTGTTTCATGTCAGCTTCATGCAAAATGTAATATTTTTCATCTAGAATTAGAATAGATACAGAAATTTATATTAACTGTTTAACCTCACTTTCTGATACTCCCGTTGTTTAGAGGGATTCTGATACTAAGAGCTTTGATAAATACTGTGACCAGCTTCTTAATTGCTGCCAATATGAAGAGACTATTTCTATACCATTTTCGACTAAAAACATTGCAATATCTAAGAATTCTGCAATAATATGGTAATATTTATATTAAGAATTCATATTACATAAGGATATTTTTACACTAATTTGGTTTAAATGAATCTCAGTCTTAAAAGTTTTTTTTTGGCTTTAAGAAAAAAGAGAGCTATCATTTAATGATCATTAATGTATTCTAAAACTCTTTTGAAAAAAAGGGAACATATTTTCAAAATTTCTTTTTAATCCCTGGTACAATTTTAAGGAAGCCTACTAAAACTTTCGTTTCAAAGACAATCTATAGTGAAGTAAAAGTAAAGTAGAACAGATTTTGCTGCTTTGATTTAAATGTATAGTCACTGCATGGCCAAAGCAAAAGTTAGGTCTGAACTTATTATACGTAATAAGAATCAATTTCTGAAATATCTCTTTCTTCCACAATGAATATAATCAGAGGATAAATAAGCTTTGTGAAACAATGCTCTAAGTCTACTACTCGCTTGTAAGGTTCTAGTCAGGCACTTCATTTGTCTATCAGCTTCCTGGATGTGCAAGTTACTACATTAATTCTAATAACAACAAACTTATTAATATTATCTTTACTTCTGCCCACTAGACGTACTTTCCAGTGTAGGTATGATATCAGTGTAAAACGATTTTTTCCTTTTCCCCTTAATACTGTGTCAAACAGCAAATATTCAGGGTATGTGTGTCCACATGGGGATACTGCTAAACACACACAGTATAAGATCCTTTTAACTTTTTTTATAAGATTACAAACTCTCATAAGATAGAGGTCACAACCTGTTCCTAGACCTCTTTATCAAAATAATCCAAGCTTTTCTAACGCTTATTTTTTCTAAAATATTCATAGAGCTACATTATCTCACTCTTACTTTCCTTAAAATGCACATACTCCATGTAAACAATCCCATGTTACAAAGGAACAAGCTAAACAGATTATTAAAAACTGCCTTCAGTGTGTTATGTATGGGATTCCTCTAGCTTCCCATTACACAGGGAAAGCAGTATAAAATGTAATTAATCTTATGTCAAAGTCTTTTTTTTCAATGGGTATTCCAAAACAATTGAAAGATGCTAATGTCCCTACACACCCTGGCAAATCATTGCACTCTTTCTGTGATCACTTTCCAATGATATTATTTGCAGGCATAACCCTTATAATCTTGACGAGCAGAATAAAGATGTTAAACCTACTTACAATATAAAGAGGGCCTCGGTCTAAAACACCATGAAGCCAATTAGCTACTGCTTTATACAGCCTCCCTAAAGCAATGCTTCGCAGTTATTTTGCTCAGTCATATGCCAGGGAAAACTGACAATAATTGAAACAGATGAAATATTATGGAAACATAAATAGCCCATGTTAACAGAAGAGGAAACAGAATACATAATAAGCCTATCTTAAAAGAAATAAATTGAAGAAGGCATGAATGAGTTCAGGAAAACTTTTCAGAAACAGGTGAATTTCAAGGGGAATTCTACTAGACATTAAAAGAACATTTCATCCCAATAGTATATAAACTATTTAAACGAGCAAAAAAATGAAGGAGTCCCATCAAATTTCTTTTATGGCACAAATACATTTTTGAAACCTAAACAACCGTGTAGCAATATACAACAATTAGTACATTGTTGGTGGAGCTGTGATTTGACACATCCATTTTGGAATGTACTTTGGAATAATGCAAAGAAGGTTAGAAAAATGTCTAAATCTTTTAAAACAAAAATTGTATTACACTCCAGTGAAGCCATTAAGAAGAAAAAAAGTTCCCATACATTTCAAATACTTACAGCAGCACTTTTTGTGACAACTACGAATAGGAAACAAAGTAGATACCAATCAACTGGGGAGGCAGACAAAACACGAACCATGGAGGGCATGGAATGCGGCTACCATGGGGTAAGAAATGATATGAATGAATACAGAGAAGTATGGAAAGATCTTTGTGAAATGATTCAAAGTGAATCAAACAGAGGCAAAAAATAGCATAAGTACAAGGTAACTACAACAATTTAAATAGAAAGAATGACAGACAAATTTAAAAGTACCTGTAATAAACTGGTGAAGAACAAGTGGGCCTGAAAAGGAAACCTGAGAAGACCCCATCATCCTACCTCATCCAGGAGGTGAGAGGTCCACAGGGGTCTGCACACCTTTTCCTGAATGCACCAGTCTGCTGTGCTGGCTTTTCTTTTCCTCCCTAAACATGAAATATGATTTGTTACATAGCTCGGCTCTCAAAGATCGGGAGAGTGAGGGATACATGGATACTCTGGTGATGAAAGAAACAGAAATCATCCATAAAATTTTTAAAAAGAGGACACATATCACCAGGGAAATATTGGGGGGAAGGAGAAAGAATGAAAGGGGTTTGGGGTTAGAGACTATCAGAAGCAGATCCAAACTATATTATAGATCTGTGATTTGGAAAACAATTATTGTTCTTTCATCATGTCTAACATTTCCTTACCCCATTGGAGGTTTTCTCACCAAAGATACTGGAGTAGTTTGCCATTTCCTTCTGCAGCTCATTTGTCAGATGAGGAACTGAGGGAAACACAGTTAAGGGACATGCTGAAGGCCACGCAGCTACTTAAGTGAATGAGGCCAGATTTCAACTCAAGAAGATGAATTTTCCTGACTTCAGGCCACGCAGAATGTCTAGATGCTCAGAAAACAATTTAAACTTGTTAAAAACTGAAAGAGAGAAAAATGCAAAAGATTAGGTATGCAATATACATAAATAAGGAAACAAATAAAACATTGTTGAATAAATCCAGAGACAGCACTTGGGGAAGGTGGGTGGTGGTGAGGACACACTATTTGATTTTACAAAACCGAGTGAATAAGTGAAATGAGACTTGCCAGAAATGTGATATGTCATCAACAGTACTCCCCACCAACTAAATTAAATTACAAATAGATATGTGAATTCGGTGTGAAAAGGGAACCAACAGTAACTTACAGGAACAAGGAGGAAATTGCTTTTCACATAGATGTATAGGACAAGAGGTTAGGACAGAACAAACAACAGAGGTTATCACAGAAAGTAAAATGGGTGACTCTGCTTCTATAAAGTTGAAACAGAAGGAATGTAATTAAAATAAGAAGGGCAACAGTTAAGTGAGTTAAAGCATCTCTGCAATAAAGCTCTCCAGGGTTGGTTGCATATGCAAAATATCTAAGAAACTGTTTCAAACTTTCAAGATTAAGGGACATTCTCCAGTAGGTGAAAGGATATGAACAGGAAGATTTCAAAGGAAGAAATCCAGCCTATTCACAGACCTATGAGAAAATGCTCCAAATCCCTCACAATGAGAGAAATGTACACTAACACAAGTCTCTTTTTTCAGACTGTAAATCACAGAGATCCCCAGGTTCAGGGACAGGCCGTTCTTTCTCTTCAACAGCAAGGTAGGTAGAAATGCCCCTTTCCACTGGGTCTGATGACACCGGAACAAAAAATAAAGGTGTGACTAATTTAAATTATGATAAAAGACAGAGATGAAAGGGAGAAGAGGAGGGGAAGACTTCATAGACTGCCTCCACTCTTCCCAGACTGAAGTCCAAGACAAGGATTGGAGGAGGGGAAGAACAAAGGGCAGAAATGTCCACCAGAGGAGGGAAGGCAGACAGTACCCCCAAAGGCTTCTCCCTGCTGGTCTCCACCAAACCCAGACCACCTGACAACCCCCAGGCCCCAGACTTCCAGATGAAGGCCTAGGCAGACAGGAAACCCCAGGCAGTAGTAGTAGGCATACACAAGTTCAGCCTGTAACACACACACGCAATGATCCCACCTACAAACCCACCAGGCATAAACAAAGATATTTATACTACCAGGAACTTTCACCAACCATCACAGACATCCTCCCAGGCACTAAGGAAAGCCACTCGGGGAGGGGCGGGGCTAGGCTTTATGAAAAGGTTGAGGGAATACAAGAGAAGAAAAGGAGAAGGAGAAAGAAAGGGGCTGACGCAGGAGAAGGGAGAGAGCACTGACCTCATCCATGGCCACTTAGACACTAGCAGGACCGTGAGATCAGTCTGGAAGATGGGGAGAAGATGAGGGTAATGGAAGGGACAGGTGGGGTGGGATGTGGAGGGGAAGTGGAAGGAAAGTGGGTGAGGGGCGTGCAGAACTCCCCCTGCTGGCCCCACTCACATCCTTCTCCAGAAACTTAATGAGGGTAGGAGGAGGCGGGTACTGTGATGTCACTGCAGGGAGAGGCTAGTCTCCTCCAGAATAGAGGAGGGGAAAGAGGAGGAAAGGGAGGGGGCCTCTGACATCAGGCCCAGAGCAGTGCAGAGCCCCCATCCCAGGCATTTCTCTCAGACCCCATCGCCCAAAATGCCTAGGGGAAGAGGCTGCAGGTGCATTTTCCACCTGGATATGGGCCTGGAGCTGACCAGGATCTCAGGTTCCTGAGGGTAGGGTGGTGGGGCGGGAAAGGGGGCCAGAAGCTGAGCTCAGTTTAGAACTGTAAAGGGGCTGCACCGTTATGGAAACTGGAAGGGAGGAGACAAAGAGGGGTTGGTGGAGGACGAGGAAGGGCTGTCCCCGGCTCTACAAAAGGGAACAAAGAGCACAGGAGCTGCTGCAGCTTCTGCAAACCGCCAGCCCTTGAATGGGACTTGGAATCCTCATAACCCCCAGATCAGAGGAGAAAAGGCAGAGTAGGGTTCTGAGGAAGGGGCGGTGCTCATCTTCCTTTCTTCTGGCAGGAGGCAAAGATCAAGGACAGCAGGGAGAGACCGGGGTGGGGGAGCCCCCAGAGAGGCAGCACCTCTTCCAGCTCTCTTGATATGTGGGGACCCTGGTCTAAATCCTTTGTACTATTAACCTTCCAGAGCCTTGTCAAGATGAAGCCACACCCTCTTTTCTCCCTCAGTGCCCTCTCCCACGAGACTTAGTAAATTTCTTTCTCTAGGTATTTCAGATTTGGTTCTCTGTTCTCTCTTACACCAGCCTCCCTGCCACTACTGTACTGGCCTTGTGGAGAGACACCTCTAATTGGAGTCACAAGACTTAGACAAGGGGTGGGGAACCTGTGGTCTCGAGGCCACATGTCGCCCTCTAGGTCCCCATGGCCGGTCCTTTTCATCCAAATTTCTTTTTTTTTTTAGTTTTAAACAAGAAGTTTATTTAAACAACAAGATGTTTGACTTGAAGGGAAAACTATCCCGGATCAATTTCTTTATAGTAATTTATCCCTACTGAGAGACAGAGATTGCCTTACATGTAACAGCCACCTACAAAAAAGTTATACAATCGTCCTTGGTTTTACAATGATAAAAGAAAAACATTGAAATTATCCAATCAAACAAGGTATGCAAGGATTTTTTTGTGTTTTTTTTTTGTTGTTTTTGTTAAACAGTGAGAGCAAAATAACTTACTGGAATATAAGATAACAGTTAAATGAGCATGCCACTAATGGAGTAAAGGGATATTTTCACAGAACCAGTTTGTTTTTTCCCCTCCCCATCTCCATTTGATGTGGATCAAAACATATCATCAGCCATTTAGTTAAAAAATAAATACACATTATGACTGTTCACGTACACCAGTTACTTTATGTACAATATAGGAATGGGGAAGGGAGTCAAAGGAGAGAGAAAACTATACTGCAGTAGTCAGGATGTGGATGAACGAAATCTTGGTTTTCTAATTGTGAATATGTTGTTTTCCTTGGGAGCACAGTTCTGGAGAAGAATTGTAGATTCTCTTTTTAGTAAGCGCCTCCTGTCTGCTGCTGGAATACATCAATTATATCTTCATCCTCCATTTCCAACTGTTCAGGTGTGTCTGTTTCATTGATTGGCTGCCCATCAAATCGGAATCTGATCTGCCTCTTTGCCAAACCCTGTCGTTCACAATAGGCTTTCATTAGCTTACTAAGTGGTGTGTACCTCTTAATCTTAAATCGCACCACCGAACCATCTTGCCCTGCCACCTTCAAATTAATGCGGTCGTTGTTTTCAGTCTTATCTCCTTCCTTCGGCTTTTCGTCGGCCATGGCGAGTTCGGGGGTCTCCTCAGCCGCCGATTCACAAAGGGGGCACCAGGATGGTCGGCTCCAAGTGAACGCAGGGAGAAGCAGTAGACGCAGGAGCAGGAGGAGGAGGAGGAGCAGGAGGAGGAAGAAGATGATAGTGGTGATGGTGACGAAGAGGAGGAGAAGAAGGAGGAGGAGGAGATCCATCCAAATTTCGCAGAACAAATTTGTTCCCCACTCCTGTCCTAGACTCTCTCCTTTCTCGCCAGCCCCAAGGCCGCGCCAAGGATGGGAGGACGAACGGATGGAAAAATTCACCTGAGGAGAGGGAGGGAGTATCCTCAAAGGCTTCTCCCTGTTGGCCTACACCCACCCCATGACCCACAAGCCCTAGACCACCATACAAAGGGTTGTTCTGGCAGGAAGCCCCAGGCAGAAGCTGGCACACATGTGTAGACACACATACACATACGATCTTATTTACACAGACGACACACGCAGAAACAAAGGTATCAATACTCCCAACCCACCCACCCCACTGCCCAAGCAGGCGGCTCGGCACTAAAAGCAGACAATTTGCGGGGAGGGTCAGGAGCAGATAGAACAGCAGAAAGAATATAAAGGGGGATGCAGAGGGGTCGCAGGGGTGCCTGTGGTGGAACGGGGTCTTACCTCATACACACCCACCTAGAAAAGAGAAGGATCTTCAGGGTTCCTGGAGAGAGGGAGGGGCGTGGTGGGGGAGGAGTTTGGGCCTGGCAGATCTGCAGCTGCTCACGATCCCCTCCTCACTTCTGACTCAGGAGAAAGGGGAACTCACTCGTCGTCATCCTCCTCAACCTCTTCCTCCATGCAGTCATGCCCATCCTGTCATTGCCCTTCTTCTCCTAATCCTCCTCAGAAAAAGACGTTTGGGTTGTGAGGGGCCAGTGCGGTGACGTCACCGTAGGGGCCGGATCAGTCTCCGCCCAGAGCAGAGGGAGGAGGGCAAAGAGAGGGGAGGGGGATCTGTGATGGCAGGCCCAGAGCAGCGGGAGACACCCTCCCAGTCATTTCTTTCAACTCCCATCACCCAAGGCCTGAAAGGCATCCTTCACTTGGAGGAGGGCTTGGGGCTGAGCCAGGTCCCAAGTTCCTGAGGGCAGGCTGCTGGGGCTGGGTGGCATGGGGTGGGGCAGCTGAAGTCAACCTGGGATTGTTGGAGATCACCCCCTTATGTAAAACTGGGAGGTGGAGAGCAGAGAGGCAGAGGGGATGTCCTGGCCCTCCACATAAGGGAATGTATCTACAGCAGCAGCAGCAGACCACCAGCCCCTAAATGGGACTTGCATGGCACGGGCTGGTCTCAGTCTCCTTTCTTCAGGCATGAGGTCACAAAATCAGACCTGGGTCTGGGAGGGACATGGAGGCACCTAGGCATGCACACATGTTTATTTCTGACTCCCCACGCACTTGGAGGAAATTGGGGGAGACTGCTGCTGAGCAACTTTCCCCTCCAATGTAGCAGAGCTGAAGCAAAGGGTTCAGGATCCTCCCAGAATCCAGGATGTTGCCCTCCCATGAGGAGCTTCACCGAGGGAACTCAGAGCTCCTGAAGGGGCCCGGGCATCTTGCCAGGAATCCTAGAAGCTGAAAAGAGGGCTCTTGATCAGACAGCTGTAGTGATGGGGACCGGACACCTAAGGGTTGCGGGGGATTCCCAGAGTAAGGAAATCTCTACATTGACACCTTTTCTGCCTGCAGTTTGTAGTCAGGGAAACTCACCTAGAGCATGGACACCTTAGATGACTAAGCTACTACAACAAATACAGATGGTAGGTGGTAGAAAGTAGAAGGTCAGCCCTGCCACGAGAAACAACGACCATGTCAGAGGATCATGAAGAAGGGGAGTCCAAGGAAATCAGCCAGCATCTAAGGAAATGTGTACAAGAAAATGGCTGGTCTTAACTGGGAAGGATATTTGTAAATAATTAACCAATTTTGGCCAACTCTACCAGGGTCAAATCAGGATAGCCCAAGCATCAGGTAAAAGAGAAATTACCCTTGGTGTACACAAAAATAAGACATGAAGGATGACTAGATGTAGTCTTTCTACCAGTCGTAGCAGTGGGGCTCCAATCTGGAGTCCACAGCCCACTGTTCTTGCAGCTGGACCATGGCCTCCATCCTGAACAAAGTCTGTCCTTCAAGTCCCTTTGAGTGTCCTTCTTTCATGCAGCCAAATTGGTCCACAGGACTAGAGATTTAACTCTCCAGCTGAAAGAAACCTCAGCGTCCAACCCTCTTTTGCTACAGAGGAAAATGAAGCCCAGGGAGGTCAAGAGCCTGCCCCAAATCACACTTAGGCTAAGACAGAGAGTTGGAAGGAACCTAGTAGCTAAACTTGTTATACCTTCTCATTTTACACAGGAAAATACTGAATTGCAGAGTGGGATAAAGGGTGTGAT
Organism: Pseudocheirus occidentalis; assembly: GCA_028646575.1. Classification (NCBI taxonomy): domain Eukaryota; kingdom Metazoa; phylum Chordata; class Mammalia; order Diprotodontia; family Pseudocheiridae; genus Pseudocheirus; species Pseudocheirus occidentalis. The sequence continues at coordinate 56,436,322 of CM053602.1, read as the reverse complement.
GATTTTCATATTAAGCCATATGATATATGTAATGAATATACTAATAGATTACATTTTTCAGAATTGCCTCTTCTGGCTTGCAATTCAGAAGCTTGTACTGCAGCACGAAATGATCAAGACCTTGACAAAGCTCTCACAGCCACTGCATTCTTGGGCCTTTGGGTCTTAAGTGAAGTGAATCAAATATGGTAGAAGCTGTGCACATCATAGAATGATGGTCCTGTGATGCACCAAGTAACAACACCCAAAGGACCTGAAACAATTCTGTTCCCACAGCAACCCAGGACAGCCATATTGTGGACTGGTGGGCTTGTGTTGGGAAGCCACCCAGGCCTCACAAACAGCTGGTTGGAATTCACCTTCACCACCTCCCTTCCCACTTGTAATTTATGTATATAACCTCTGCCTTCACTATAGTAAATTAGAATTGGGATCAGGAGAATTTCCAACTTGCAAATCTGTTCCTCATAATGAAATGAATTAAATATATCTCTACTTGTTTACTAGCACTCCTGTCTTTAAGCTAGCTTTGTACTGTTCTGAGAATTCCCAGGTTAGAGAAGGACTCAGTCAAATTCTGTTAACAGTGGTGATGGGAGTTATCCAAGGTCACCCAGCAAGTAAGTGTCCACAGTTAGGTAAGATGTGAACCCACATTTTCCTGACTCTGAAGTGAGTTTTGTGTCCGTTAGATTCTGCTGGCTCTTATCCTCTCATCTCACTAGTGTACCCTCTTCTCTCTATATGTTCTAAGATTAAAAGTGTGAGGGGTAAGTTCCTTTTTTAAATGTCAAAAGAAAAGTCATTTCCAAAATCTATCCAGTTTCACCTCATGAACACTCAATAGCCACTTTTTGGCCTGAATGCGAAATGTTGCTGGAATTCCTGTCTACATCCTATGCTCTCTCTAATGTGAGAAGTCTTTATTCTAGCTTGACCTTTTCCTAAAATGAGTTATCAAGGATTTACACAGTATCTTAGGTTAGCTATGATATCAATAGATATAAAAACTGTCACTTCAGGACCAAAGACCCTGGACAGCTCCCACCAGATATCCTCTAAGGTAACAACCAGATCTAATCATGCATCAGAGGGGTCCCCATTGGGCCATGAGAGCACAACCAGCACAGGCAGCTAGGTGACACTGTGGCTACAGTGCTGGGCCTGGAGTCATGAAGATTCATCTTCCTGAGTTAAAGTCTGGCCTCAGAAACTTCTTAGCTCTGTTACCCTAGGCATCTTTCTCTCAAAAAAAAATATTTATTTACTTTTAGTTTACACCATTCCACAATCCCTTGACTTCCGAATTTTCTTCCCTTCCTTCTGCCAGCCCTCTGCCCCTCAGTGACAGTATACAATCAAATATAGGATCTCCAAATACTTTTGCATTAAACAATAGTCAGGTTGCAAAGAAGGATTATAGACAATGAAATGAACAACAGGAAAGAGGAAGCAAAAGTAACCAAAAAAAAAGAAAGAGAGCAAGTCATTTGCTTCAATCTGTGTGCACACTCCATAGTTCTTTCTCTGGATATGGATATCTCTTTCCATCATGAATCTTTTGGAGTTGATTTATACCCTTTCATTGCTGAGAAGAGCCCAGTTTATCAAAGGTAGTCATCACACATATGTTGTATCTGTTACTGCCTACTCATTTCTCTTGCTTCTGCTTTTGGCACCTCTCTCATGATACTTTCACCTCTTTAAGTTTTGTGCCATTACTTTCTCCAGGATCTCCTTTTAATTGGTCAACAACCATTTTATATCATATATGCCAGCCTCTAGGCCATTAAATTTATTTCTTTTTATTCCATAAAAATATGAAAATATTTTTATTTCAAATATTGCAAATGCTGACATAACCCATATAAACAAAAGCTTTTGGGGGTCCTTGATACTTTTTTCCTTTTTAAATTCTTTTGCCGTTATTAATTTTTTGGTTTACATTTAATTTAAGAGATTCAGTTCCACAATTCCTTGAGTTTCACATTTTCTCCTCCTTCCTCTACTCCTACCCCCTACCCCCTACCCCCAGTGGAATGGGGTCTAGTATACTATCTGCAAATACTTTCACTTTTGACATTAGTCAAGTTATAAAGGATTGTAAGGGATGGAATGGACAATGGGAAAGAGGAAACAATACCAAACAAGAAAAAGAAAGAGAGCAGGTAGTTTGTTTCAACCTGCATTCAAACTTTTTCTTTCTAATTCATTCTCTGATGTAAAAGTCTCTCTCTATCATGAGTGTTTTGGAGTTGTCTTATAACTCTGTGTTGCTGACAAGAGAATAAACATTTGTAATTGGTCAACAAACATTTATCAAGTTCCTCTGTGTCAGGCACTATAGCAAACACTGGAAATAGAAAGAAAGGTAAAAGACAGTACATGTCCCCAAGCACCTCCCCATGGTCATTCCTCCTCAGTGTCCATAGAGTGATCATCGTCCAGGTCATGCCTGGTAACCATGGCTGTCCCACTGGGCGCTGTCCTGGGCTGCCTTCCCTTCCATCTTGATTGGTTGGTTGGTTGTTGTCCTTCATTCTCCAGAAGGACCAAAATGCTATCAGTATGTATAGTTAAATTGTAATGTGTCCAACTATTGCTGATCAGACCAATACAAGCTTGGAATGTTCTACCTGAGGGGGGAACAAATAGTCCATGTGCCCATTTGGGGTGAATTCTCTAAATTGGCACATCTTGCCTTTTTTTAGAACTGCTTCATTTCTGCTCAGCTCATAGAGTATGGTCCCGTCTCTGAGGTGGGCACACCATTATGAACGGTCCTGTGCCAGTGTCACCCATGTCACAATCAATTCAAAAAGGTCTTAAGAGAGACTTTCAGAGTGTCCCTATATCACTTTTTCTGACCACCATGTAAATGCCTACCCACTATGAGTTCTCTAGAAACTAGTCTTTTTGGTAAGCATATATCTTACATTTGACTAATGAGGTCATCCCATTAGAGTTGTGCTCTCTGAAGTAGAGTTTGGATGCTTGCCACTTCAATTTGAGAAAGGACCTCAGTGTCTGCTATCTTATCCTTACAATACTAATGGAAGTAATGTTATCCATAGCATTCAAAACTTCTCCATTTTCTGTAACCAATGGTTCCACTTATGTATGGTGTGGTGCCGGGTGATGGAGCACCTCTGTTTTCTTGGTGTTAATTGTGAGACCGAAATTAGCACAGAGAACAAAGAGATGCATACTTTGATGTAACTCAGTTTCAGGGGCTGCTTTGAGTGCACAGTCATCTGGAAATAGAAAATCATGCACCAACACGCTTTCCACTTAATCTTGACTTGTAGCCTTTTCAAGTTGAAGAATTTACCATCAGTTCGATATGATGCTGTGTTTGTCCTCACTTTTGGCATTTGACAACATGGCTGAAAACATCATACTAAAAAGCTTGGGAGCAAGCATACAGTCTTGTTTCACTCTTTTGGCAACTGGCAAAGCATGAGAGCACTGTCCATTTTCCAGAACAGTGGGCACCATGCCATCATGAAATTGATGGGCAACGCTGATGTACTTCCCCAATTGAGCCAAATTTTGACATAATTTGTCATAAGCCATCATGATTAAAATATCAAAGGCCTTGGTCAGATCTACAAATACAGGCCCCTGTTTTGCTCCTGTCATTCCTGCTGGAGTTCTTAGGCAGCAAACACCATATCCCTCAGCCCTTTCTAAAGTCACACTGGTTCTCTGGTAAGCGACAATCTTCCAAGGAAAAGATCAGCCTATTTAGAAGAATCCTGGCAAGGATATGAACAAGGAAGAGTCCCTCACCCCTGCAATCATCAACGTAATATCTATTTCATGTACTTTTATAGAAATGAATAATGGAAGCATTTTTGACCTATTCGGGGATTTCGTCCTCTTGTGTTGACCTCATGGCTCATTGAGCTTTTGCATCAGCAATAGACTTGTCACCTTGTAAATGTTGGGTGAAATATCAGCACCACATGCTTTGTCACAGAAAAAGAGCTTGTCCTGGACTATAAACTTCCTTGTCACCCTGATGAGGTCAGAGTAGGGAGAGCTGGTTCAGATTTGAAAGAAATCAATAAGACATTCTCTTTAGCCAATGGGAGCTTTATTAACACAAAACGATGGGGGCCTGAGACTTACCAAGGAGATAAACAAAGGCGCGGATAGAGGACTAGGACCAGACTTACATAGCCAAAAAAACTATACAGCCTTTAGGATAGTGATGTAAGTTTTAGGATTTCTAAAGTGGGTTGAAGATTTAGGAGCAAGATAAGTCTTGTAAGATAAGGACAGGGGTTGAGGAAGATGAATGACACAAGATAAGGGGGCAAGGGAATCTTTATGACAGGATGGGAGGAGACAAAGAATTTTAAGATAAGGTGACTTTTAAGGTCAAGGTGAGTCTTCCAAGTTAGAGGTACAGGCTGAGGACAAGGTATTTATGACAGGATGGGAGGAGACAAGGAATTTAGGATAAGGTGAAGTTTTCTGTGGTATTTCACTATAAGAGGAGAGTTTAGAATGCGTGGGAATGAGCAACCCAAACTTTAGGGGACCTCTGTATTTTAGGGAGCCTTAAGAGGTTAAACCAGGGAAAGGGAAACAGCCTTTAGGGCGCCTTTGTATCCACATCAAACACCCCCACATCCTGAGTCATAAAACTTCCCCTGTCTCCTTATCTTGTGTCATCCATCTTCCGTATCTTGTGCCTAAATATCAAAACCCCATGAGAAACCCTAAAATTACATCATTATCTTACAGGATGTGCACAGAATGAAAAAAAAGTTTGTATATAATGTTCCTGCTATGCCATTTAAATGCCTTTGCTGAGAAAAGAAGTCTATTAGCTGAACATGAAGGGGAAACACAGGAGGGAGAGTTCTTCTTTGAGTGTTAGTACCCTTGGGGTAGTATCCCCAGATACATGTGTACAGAAGTCTGGTCCTTCTCCTATATCTTCACCTTTCCTTAGCTCCTTGCTAAGTTTCAGGCTGGCATGCTTTTGTGTTAATAAAGCTCCTTTGCCTGAAGAGAAGGTCTGATTGAGCTCTTTCAAAAAAACATCTGAACCATCAGCTATCCCAACTCTGAAAGCAGACAGGGCAGTGTTCCAAATTGCTCTACAGAGTGGGTGAATAAGTCCACAACTCTACCAAGAATGCATTAATGCCCCTTTTCCCCAACATCCCCTCCACCATTTGTCTTTGTCCCTTTCTGTCTTATAAAATAGTCAATGTAATACAGATGAGGTAGTACCTCAGAGTTGTTTTAATTTTTGTTTCTTCAATCAATAATAAGTTTGGGCATTTTTTCTTATGGCTCTAGACAGTTTTGATTACATCATCTGAAAATTGTTCATATCTTTTGATACTTTACAAACTGGGGAATGACTCTTATTTTTCTTAATTTTACAGAGTTCTCAATATATTTGAGAAATAACGCCTTTATCACAAACCTTGCTTCAAAAATGTTTTCCTCATTTACTCTTGGTAACTGTATTTGCCTCTAACCTTTTCTCTCCCCTTTATTCTATTCTCTCTGTCCTTTCACCATGTCCCTTCTCAAAACTGTTTTGCTTCAGATTGCTCCCTACCCAAACTGCCTTCTCCTCTATCACTGTTTCCTTTTCTTGTCCTCTTCCCCTCCTAGTTTCCTGTAGGGTAAGATAGACTTCTGTACCCAATTAAGTGTGTACGGTATTACCTCTTTGAGCCAATTCTGATGTGAATAAGGTTTACTCACTTCCCCTGATCTTCCTCTTCTCTATTGTAAAAGACTTTTCTTGCCTGTTTTATGCTAAATACTTTTCTCCATTATACTCCTCCCTTTCCCTTTCTCCAAGTGAAGACCTCTCTCACTCCTTAATTTTATTATTTTAGATATCATCCCTTCCTATTCAACTCACAGCTGTGCCCTCTTTCTACGTATACTCCTCCTATCTGCCCAAATGATGAGAAAGGTCTTATAACTTCCAAGTATCATCTTCCCATGGAGGAATGAAAACCGCTTACCTTTATTATGTTCCTTAGGATTTCTGATTCCTTTTTACCTTTTTATGCTTCTCTTGAGTATTGTATTTGGAAGCCAAATATTCTGTTCAGCTCTACTCTTTTCATTAAGAATACTTAAAGGTTCTCTTTTTCATGCAATATTAATTTTTCCCCTGAAGCATTGTACTCATTTTTGCTGCGCAGGTGATTCTGGATTGTAATCGTAACATGTTTGCCCACTGGAATATTATATTGCAAGTAATCTCCACTTTTAATACTGAAGGTGCTAGATCTTGTGTCATCCTAACTGTAGCTTCACGATACTTGAACTGTTTCTTTCCTTTTTCCCTATCTTAAAATAAACCCATATAAATCCTCAGAATTCCTATATATTTTCAATGAAGCCCAATAGCAAGGGATAGTAAGAGAAATCCCATTTAAAGTTACTATAGACATTATAAAATATTTGGGAATCTAGCTGCCAAAACAATCCCAGGACCTTCATGAATGCAACTACAAAACACTTTTCACACAAATAAAATCAGATCTCTCTAACTGGAATAACATCAATCTCTCATGGTTGGGTAGAGCTCATATAATAAGAATGACAATTTTACCTAAATTAAATTACATATTTAGTGACATGCCGATGAATCTACCAAAAAATTACCTTAGAGAACCAGAAAAACAAAGTGACAACATTCGTTTGGAAGAACAAAAATTCCAGAATGTCTGGGCAATTAATGAAATATTATGGAAGGTGGTCTAGCCGTAACAGATTTTAATCTCTGTTATAAAGCAGTGTTCCTCAAAACTGCCTGATACTGGTTAAGGAAAAGAGTAATAGATCAATGCAATAAATTGGATAAGACATATTCAGTAGGCAACGACTAGAGTAACATACTATTTTAAGAGTCCAAAGACCCCAGTTTCTAGGTTAAAAATTCACTTTTTGACAAAAACTGCAGGGAAAATTGGAATAGAGGATGGCCGAAACTGGGCATAAACCATTATCTAACAACATACACCCAGGTCAAGTCTAAATGGATGAATGTTCTAGATAAAAACTGCTGACATTGTAAATAATCTGGAGAAGCGAGGAATAGTTTCCGTTTCAGATTTATGGAGTTGTGAAGACTTTATGACCAAAGAAGTGTTGGAGAGCACTATAAAATGCAAAATAGATAATTTTGATTACATCAAAATGAAAAGTTTCTGTACAAACAAAGCCAATGTACCCAAGATTCAGAGGGAAGTGGGAAATTGGGAAAGAATATTTACAGTCATTTTCTCTGATAAAGGCCTCATTTCTAAAATATACAGCAAATTAAACAAAATTTACAAGGCTGCCAGTCATTTCCCAATTGATAAGTGGTCAAAGGATATGAACAGGCAATTGACAGAGGTAGAAATTAAAGATATCTTTAAGCTGATGGAAGAAAGCATTAAATCACTATTTTTTAAAGGAATGCATAACCAAACAACGTTGAGGTAGCACATCTCACCTGTCAAGTTGTCTAAGATGACAAACCAGGAAAATGGCAAGTGCTGGAGAGGTTGTGGAAAAATTGGAACTCTAAAGCATTGTGGGTGGAGCTGTGAACCGATTCAAGCATTCTGGAGGGCAATCTTGAACAATGCCCAAAGGGCTATAAATAATTGCATACCCTTGACCCAGTAATACCACTTTTGGGATTGTATCCCAAAGATATCATAGAAGTGAGAAAGCGTCCCACATATACAAAAGTATTTATTGCAGCTCTTTTTGTGGTGGAAAAAAACTGGAAATTTAAGGGATGCCCATCAATTGGGGAAATGCTGAACAACTTATGCTATATGAATGTGATGGAACATTACTGTGCTTTAAGATATGGTAAGGAGATTGACTTCATAATTACCTGGAGATGCTTATACAAATTGGTGCTGAGGGAAAAGAGCAGTACCAGGAAAAATTTGTACACATTAACAGACACATCATATTTGTGACAATCAATTTTGAAAAACTGGACGTTTCTCAGCATTGCTAAGTTAAAAGACAACTCTACATGTTTCAGGATGGAAGGAGATGTCTACATTCTGAGAAAGATCCAGAAAGATCAGAGTTTAAAAGGAGACTGAAGCAATGCAGGTTACCATTCTTTTCGATGTTTGGCTTTTGTTTCTCTTTTCTCTTTGTTCACTCCGTTGGTTATAACACCTATACAACCAGAGTATCGTGCAATGTGAAGGAGTTTGCAGATCCTGGACATGATTGTATGCCAACATGGCAGGGGTGGACGGGTGGGGAGGAAGGGGAGAGAAATCTGAAACTCAAGTGGCTCTAGAACTAAAACTTCTAACCTAAAAGTAAACAAACAAGTCAAGAAAATGAAAAAAAAACTGAAAAAAGGAAAACCAAAAGAGAGATTAATAAAACTGAAAGTAAGAAAACTATTGAACTTATAAATAAAACTAAAAGTTGGTTTTATGAAAAAAACCAATAAAATTGATAGACCCTTAGGCAACCCGATAAAAAAAAGAAGAAAACCAAATTCTGAGTCATAAAAATGAAAAGAGTGAATGTACTTCCAATGAAGATGAAATTAAAATAATACTTAGGAATTATTTTGTTCAACTGTATGCTTATAAATTAGACAACCTTCGTGAAATGCATGAATACCTACCAAAACACAAGTTGCTCAGACTAACTGAAGAGGAATAAATTACTTAAAAAAACCATCTCAGAAAAAGAAGTTGAACAACCTATCAAAGGATTCCCTAGGAAAAAATTCCCAGGGACAGATGTGTTTACTAGTGAATTCTATCAAACATTTAAAGATCAATTCATTCCAATACTTTACAAACTATTTGGGAAAGTTAGTGAGTAGGAGTCCTTCTTAATTCTTTCAATGACACAAATATGGTACTGATACCCAATTCAGGGAGGGACAAAAGGGAGAAAGAAAATTATACACCATTCTCCTTCATGAATATTGATGAAAGATCTTAAATAAAATGTTAGCACAAAGACTACAGCAATTTTTAACTAGAATAATACGTTTTGACCAGGTTGGATTTATTCCAGGAATGCAAGGACGGTTCAGCATTAGGAAAATCATCAGTATCATTGATCCTGTCAACAATAAAACTAGCAGAAATCATATGATCATTTCACGAGATGCACAACAAGCCTTTGACAAAATACAACATCGATTCCCGTTAAAAACACTCTAAAGTATAGGAATAAATGGAGATTTCCATAGAATAAAGGGTAGAAACTATTTAAAGCCATGAGCAAGTAGTATATTCAATATGGATAAACTAGAAGCATTTCCATTAAGATCTGGGATGAAACAAGAATGTCCACTATCTCCCCTCTTATTCAATGCGGTACCAGAAATGTGAGCAGTAGCAATTAGATAAGGAAAAGAAATCAAAGGAATCAAATTAGGCCAGAGACTGAGCTATTACTCTTTGCAGATGACATGATGATATGCCTGGAGTATCCTAGAGAACAAAGTAAAAAACTTCTGGAGAAAATACCCAAATTTAACAAAGCTGCAGGATATAAAATAAACCCACATAAATCCTCAGCATTCCTATATATTTTCAATGAAGCCCAACAGCAAGATCTACTAAGAGAAACCCCATTTAAACTTACTGTAGATGTTGTAAAATATTTGGGAATCTACCTGCCAAAACAAACCCAGGACCTTCATGAATGCAACTACAAAACACTTTTCACACGAATAAAATCAGATCTCTCTAATTGGAATAACATCAGTCTCTCATAGTTGGGTAGAGCTCATATAATAAGAACCACAATTTTACCTAAATTAAATTACATATTTAGTGACATGCCAATCAATCTACCAAAAAATTACCTTAGAGAACCAGAAAAACAAAGTGACAGCATTCGTTTGGAAGAACAAAAATTCCAGAATATCTGGGCAATTAATGAAATGTTATGGAAGGTGGTCTAGCCGTGACAGATTTTAATCTCTTTTATAAAACAGTGTTCCTCAAAACTGCCTGATACTGGTTAAGGAAAAGAGTAATAGATCAATGCAATAGATTGGATATGAAAGACTCAGTAGGCAACGACTATTGTAACATACAATTTCAAGAGTCCAAAGACCTCAGGCTCTAGGTTAAAAATTCAGTGTTTGACAAAAAATGTTGGGAAAACTGGAATAGAGGATGGACGAAACTGGGCATAAACCATTATCTAACACCATACACCCAGGTCAAGTCTAAATGGATGCATGTTCTAGATAAAAACTGCTGACATTGTAAATAATCTGGAGAAGCAAGGAATAGTTTCCCTTTCAGATATATGGAGCTGTGAAGACTTTATGACCAAATAAGAGTTGGAGATCAGTATAAAATGTAAAATAGATAATTTTGATTACATCAAAATGAAAAGTTTCTGTACAAGAAAAGCCAATGTACCCAAGATTCAGAGGGAAGTGGGAAATTGGGAAAGAATATTTGCAGTCATTTTCGCTGACAAAGGCCTCATTTCTAAAATATATAGGGAATTAAACAAAATTTACAAGGATGCCAGTCATTCCCCAATTGATAAGTGGTCAAAGGAGGCAATTTAAATTGCCAAAACAGGCAATTTACAGAGGTAGAAATTAAAGATATCTTAAAGCTGATGGAAGGAAGCAATAAATCACTATTTTTTCAAGAAATGCAAATCCAAACGACTTTGAGGGAGCATATCTCACCTATCAAGTTGTCTAAGATGACAATACAGGAAGATGGCAAGTGCTGGAGAGGTTGTGGAAAATTGGAACTCTAAAGCATTGTGGGTGGAGCTGTGAACCGATACAAGCATTCTGGAGGGCAATCTGGAACAATGCCCAAAGGGATATAAAATACTGCATACCCTTGACCCAGTAATACGACTTTTGGGGTTGTATCCCAAAGATATCATAGAAGTGGGAAAGCGTCCCACATGTACAAAAGTATTTATTGCAGCTCTTTTTGTGGTGGCAAAAAACTGGAAATTTAAGGGATGCCCATTCAGTTGGGGAAATGCTGAACAACTTATGGTATATGAATGTGCTGGAACATTACTGTGCTATAAGACATGGGAAGGAGATTGACTTCATAATTACCTGGAGATGCTTGTACGAATTGATGCTGAGGGAAAAGAGCAGAAGCAGGAAAAATTTGTACATATTCACAGATATATCATATGTGTGACAATCAATTTTGAAAAACTGGACGTTTCTCAGCATCGCTAAGTTAAAAGACAACTCTACAAGTCTCAGGATGGAAGGAGATGTCTACATTCCGAGAAAGATCCAGAAAGATCAGAGTTTAAAAGGAGACTGAAGCAATGCAGGCTACCATTCTTTTCGATGTTTGGCTTTTGTTTCTCTTTTCTCGTTGTTCACTCCATTGGCTATAACACCTATACAACCAGAGTATTGTGCGATGTGAAGGAGTTTGCAGATCCTGGACATGATTGTATGCTAACATGCCGGGGGTGGACGGGTGGGGAGGAAGGGGAGAAAAATCTGAAACTCAAGTGACTCTGGAACTAAAACTTCTAACCTAAAAGTAAACAAACAAAGGAAGAAAAAGAATAAAAAAGGAATAAGGAAAACCAAAGGAGAGATTAATAAAACTGAAAGTAAGAAAACTATTGAACTTATAAATAGAACTAAAAGTTGGTTTCATGTAAGAAACCAGTAAAATTGATTGAACCTCAATCAATACGACAAAAAAAACAGAAGAAAACCAAATTCTGAGTCTCAAAAATGAAGAGTGAATGTACCTCCAATGAAGATGAAATTAAAACAATAATTAGGAATAGTTTTACACAACTGTATGCTTATAAATTTGACAACCTTTGTGAAATGCATGAATACCTACAAAAACAAAAGTAGCTCAAACTAACTGAAGAGGAAGTAAATTACTTAAACAACCCCATCTCAGAAAAATAAGTTGAACAACTTACCAGAGAACTCCCTAGGAAAAAATCCCCAGGGCCAGATGGATTTATTAGTGAATTCTATCAAACATTTAAAGATCAGTTCATTCCAATAGTTTAGAAACTATTTGGGAAATTTAATGAGGTACGAGTCCTTCCTAACTCTATCTATGACACAAATATCGTACTGATACATAAAACAGGGAGAGACAAATGGGAGAAAGAAAATTATAAACCAGTCTCCTTCGTGAATATAGAAGCAAAAATCTTAAATAAAATGCTAGCCTAAAGACCATAGAAATTTATAACCTGCATAATACCTTTTGACCAGGTTGGATTTATTCCAGGAACGCAAGGACGGTTCAGCATTAGGAAAATCATCAGTATCATTGATCCTATCAACAATCAAACTAGCAGAAATCATATGATCGTTTCACGAGATGAAGAACAAGCCTTTGACAAGATACAACAATGATTCCTGTTAAAACCATCAAAAGTATAGGAATAAAAGGAGTTTTCCATAGAATAAAGGGTAGAAACTACTTAAAGCCATGAGCAGGCATTATATGCATTATGGAAAAACTAGAAGCATTTCCAATAAGATCAGGGATGAATGTCTGCTGTCACCCGTCTTATTCAATCTGGTACCAGAAATGTTAGCAGTAGCAATGAGAGAAGAGAAAGAAATCAAAGGAATTAAATTAGGCCAGAGACTGAGCTATCACTCTTTGCAAATGACATGATGATATACCTGGAGAATCCTAGAGAAACAAGTAAAAAAAACTTCTGGAGACAATACATAAATTTAACAAAGCTGTAGGATATAAAATAAACCCACATAAATCCTCAGCATTCCTATATTTTTCCAATGAAGCGAAACAGCAAGAGATAGCAAGAGAAACCCCATTTAAAGTTACTGGAGACATTATAAAATATTTGGGAATCTACCTGCCAAAACAAACCCAGGACCTTCATGAATGCAACTACAAAACACTTCTCACACCAATAAAATCAGATCTCACTAATTGGAATAACATCAATCGCTCGTGGCTGGGAAGAGCTAATATAATAAGAATGACAATAACACCTAAATTAAATAACATATTTAGTGACATGACAATCAATCTACGAAAAAATTACCTTAGGGAAATAGAGAAACAAAGTGACAAAATTCATTTAGAAGAAGAAAAATTCCAGAATAACTGGGCAATTAATGAAATGTTATGGAAGGTGGTCTAGCTGTAATAGACTTTATTCTCTGTTTTAAAGCAGTGTTCCTCAAAACTGCCTGATATTGCTTAAGGAAAAGAGGAATAGATCAGTGCAATAGATTGTATATGAAAGATTCAGTAGGCAATGACTATAGTAACATACTATTTTAAGAGTCCAAAGACCCCAGTTTCTACGTTAAGAATTCACTTTTTGACAAAAAAATGCTGGGAAAATTGGAATAGAGGATGGTCGAAACTGGGCATAGACCATTATCTAACAACATACACCTAAGTCAAGTCTAAATGGATGCATGTTCTAGATAAAAACTGCTGACGCTGTAAATAATCTGGAGAAGCAAGGAATAGTTTCCATTTCAGATTTATGGAGTTGTGAAAACTTTATGACCAAAGAAGAGTTGGAGAGCACTATAAAATGCAAAATACATAATTCTGATTACATCAAAATGAAAAGTTTCTGTACAAACAAAGCCAATGAATGCAACATTGAGAGGGAAGTGGGAAATTGGGAAAGAATATTTACAATCATTTTCGCTGACAAAGGCCTCATTTCTAAAATATATAGGGAATTAACCAAAATTTACAAGGATGCCAGTCATTGCCCAATTGATAAGTGGTCAAAGGATATGAACAGGCAATTGACAGGTAGAAATTAACGATATCTTTAAGCTGATGGAAGAAAGCATTAAATCACTATTTTTTAAAGGAATGCATAACCAAACAACGTTGAGGTAGCACATCTCACCTGTCAAGTTGTCTAAGATGACAAACCAGGAAAATGGTAAGTGCTGGAGAGGTTGTGGAAAAATTGGAACTCTAAAGCATTGTGGGTGGAGCTGCGAACCGATACAAGCATTCTGGAGGGCAATATTGAACAATGCCCAAAGGGCTATAAATAATTGCATACCCTTGACCCAGTAATACCACTTTTGTGGTTGTATCCCAAAGAAATCATAGAAGTGAGAAAGCGTCCCACATGTACAAAAGTATTTATTGCAGCTCTTTTTGTGGTGGAAAAAAACTGGAAATTTAAGAGATGCCCATCAACTGGGGAAATGCTGAACAATTTATGGTATATGAATGTGGTGGAACATTACTGTGCTATAAGACATGGGAAGGAGATTGACTTCATAATTACCTGGAGATGCTTATACGAATTGATGCTGAGGGAAAAGAGAAGTACCAGGAAAAATTTGTACACATTCACAGATACATCATATGTGTGACAATCAATTCTAAAAAACTGGACGCTTCTCAGCATCGCTCAGTTAAAAGACAACTCTACATGTTTCAGGATGGAAGGAGATGTCTACATTCACAGAAAGATCCAGAAAGATCAGAGTTTAAAAGGAGACTGAAGCAATGCATGCTACCATTCTTTCCGATGTTTGGCTTTTGTTTCTCTTTTTCGTTGTTCACTCCATTGGTTATAACACCTATACAAACAGAGTATCATGCAATGTGAAGGAGTTTGCAGATCCTGGACATGATTGTATGCCAACATGGCAGGGGTGGACGGGTGGGGAGGAAGGGGAGAGAAATCTGAAACTCAAGTGGCTCTGGAACTAAAACTTCTAACCTAAAAGTAAACAAACAAGTCAAGAAAATGATAAAAAAAAACTGAAAAAAGGAAAACCAAAAGAGAGATTAATAAAACTTAAGGTAAGAAAACTATCGAACTTATAAATAAAACTAAAAGTTGGTTTTATGAAAAAAACCAATAAAATTGATATACCCTTAGGCAACCCGATAAAAAAAGAAGAAAACCAAATTCTGAGTCTCAAAAATGAAAAAAGTGAATGTACCTCCAATGAAGATGAAATTAAAACAATACTTAGGAATTATTTTGTTCAACTCTATGCTTATAAATTTGACAACCTTCGTGAAATGCATGAATACCTACCAAAACACAAATTGCTCAGACTAACTGAAGAGGAATAAATTACTTTAAAAAAAACCATCTCAGAAAAAGAAGTTGAACAACCTATCAAAGAATTCCCTAGGAAAAAATCCCCAGGGCCAGATGTGTTTACTAGTGAATTCTATCAAACATTTAAAGATCAATTCATTCCAATACTTTACAAACTATTTGGGAAAGTTAGTGAGTAGGAGTCCTTCTTCATTTTTTCAATGACGCAAATATGGTACTGATACCCAAATCAGGGAGGGACAAAAGGGAGAAAGAAAATTATAGACCATTCTCCTTCATGAATATTGATGAAAGATCTTAAATAAAATGTTAGCAAAAAGACTACAGCAATTTTTAACTAGAATAATACGTTTGACCAGGTTAGCTTTGTTCCAGGAATGCAAGGACGGTTCAGTATTAGGAAAATCATCAGTATCATTGATCCTATCAACAATAATACTAGCAGAAAACATACGATCGTTTCAATAGATTCAGAACAAGGCTTTGAAAATATACAGCATAGATTCCTGTTAAAAACACTCTAAAGAATAGGAATAAATGGAGTTTTCCTTAGAATAATAGTTAGAAAGTACTTAAAGTCATGAGCAAGTATTATATTCAATATGGATAAACTAGAAGCATTTCCAGTAAGATCCAGGATGAAACAAGAATGTCCACTATCACCCCTCGTATTCAATCCGGTACCAGAAACGTTAGCAGTAGCAATTAGAGAAGAAAAAGAAATCAAAGGAATCAAATTAGGCCAGAGACTTAGCTATCACTCTTTGCAGATGACATGATGATATGCCTGGAGGATCCTAGAGAACAAAGTAAAAAACTTATGGAGAAAATACACAAATTTAGCAAAGTTGCAGGATATAAAATAAACCCACATAAATCCTCAGCATTTCTATATATTTTGAATGAAGCCCAACAGCAAGAGATAGTAAGAGAAACCCATTTAAAATTACTGTAGACATTGTAAAATATTTGGGAATCTACCTGCCAAAATAAACCCAGGACCTTCATGAATGCAACTACAAAACACTTTTCACACAAATAAAATCAGATCTCTCTAACTGGAATAACATCAATCTCTCATGGTTGGGTAGAGCTCATATAATAAGAATGACAATTTTACCTAAATTAAATTACATATTTAGTGACATGCTGATCAACCTACCAAAAAATTACCTTAGAGAACCAGAAAAACAAAGTGACGACATTCGTTTGGAAGAACAAAAATTCCAGAATATCTGGACAATTAATGAAAAGAAATGTTATGGAAGGTGGTCTAGCCGTAACATATTTTAATCTCTGTTATAAAGCAGTGTTCCTCAAAACTCCCTGATACTGCTTATGGAATAGAGTAATGGATCAGTGCAATAGATTGGATATGAAAGACTCATTGGTCAAGGACTATAGTAACATACTATTTTAAGAGCCCAAAGACCTCAGTTTCTAGGTTAAGAATTCACTTTTTGAGAAAAAATGCTTGGAAAATTGGAATAGAGTATGGCCGAAATTGGGCGCAGACTATTACCTCACACCATACACCAAACTCAAGTCTAAATGGATACAAGACCTAGATAAAACGGCTGATACCGTAAATAATCTGCAGAAGCACGTAATCGCTTACCTGTCATATTTATTGAGTAGGGAAGACATTATGACCAAAGAATAATTGGAGATCATTATAAAATACGAATTAATTATTTTGATTACATCAAAATGAAAAGTTTCTGTACAAACAAAGCCAATGTTCCCAAGATTGAGAAGGATGTGGGAAATTAGGAAAGATTATTTGCAATCTGTTTCTCTGATAAAGGCCTCATTTCCAAAATATATAGGTAATCATACAAAATTTATAAGAATGCCTGTCATTCCCAAAATGATAAGTGATCAAAGGGTCTGAACAGGCAATTTACAGAGGCAGAAATTAAAGATATCTTTAAGCATATAGAAAATTGCTCTAAATCAGTATTGTTTGGAGAAATGCAAATTAAAACAACTTTGAGGCGCAACATGTCACCAGTCAAATTGGCTAAATGATAAAACAGGAAAATGACAAGTTCTGGAGAGGTTGTGGAAAAATTGGAACTCTAATGCATTATTGCTGAAGCTGTGATCGGATACAAGCATTCTGGAGGTCAATCTGGAACTATGCCCAAAGGGCTATAAATAATTGCATACCGTTAGCCCTCCAATACAACTTTTGGGTTTGTATCCCAAAGAGATCATAGAAGTGGGAAAGCGACCCATATGTACAAAAGTATTTAATGCACCTCTCTTTGTGGTGGCAAAAAACTGGAAATTTAAGGGATGCCCATCAACTGGGGAATGGCTGAACAAGTTATGGTATATGAATGTCATGGAATATTATTGTGGTATAAGAAATGGAAAGGAGATTAACTTCATAATTACCTGGAGAGCCTTATACTAATTGATGCTGAGTGAGAAGAGCAGAACCAGGAAAAATTTTGTACACATTCACAGATACATCATATGTGTGATGACCAATTTTGAAAAACTGGATGCTTCTCAGCATTGCACAGTTAAGAGACCACTCTACAAGTCTCAGTATTGAAGGAGATGTCTCCATTCAGAGAAAGATCCAGAAATACAGAGTTCAAATGGAGACTGAAGCAATGCATGGTATCTTACTTTTATATGTTTGGTTTTTGTTTCTCTTCTCTCTTTGTTCATTCCATTGGCTACAACACCTGAAGAACTAGACTACTGTACAATATGAAAGAGTCTGTAGATCCTATGCAGAGTTGTGTGACACCATGGCAGGAGTGGTGGGTGGGGAGCAAGGGGAGAAAAATCCGAAACTCAAATGATTCTTGAAATGAATGTTGTAAAGTAAAAGTAAACAAGAAAGTCAATAAAAAAGAAAGAAAAAAATTCACCACCCATCCTGAGGAAAAACTTTGCTTTTTCCTCCCTGAATGAGGAACTCCTCAAGTAGCTTTATGTACAGTGGGTGCAAGAGTCTCAAAATGGGACCTTTAATTCCACAGAAAATGTAAACTACCTTTAACATAAACAGCAAGAGAAGCTTCTTTTTTTTTTGGAGGGCAGTTGGGGTTAAGTGACTTGCCCAAGGTCACACAGCTAGTTTTGTGTGTGTGTGTGTGTGTGTGTGTGTGTGTTCAGTGTCTGAGGTTGGATTTGAACTCAGGTACTCCTAACTCCAGGGCCGGTGCTCTATTCACTGTGCCACCTAGCCACCCCAAGAGAAGCTTCTAATGTCTTGTGGGAAAATTTGGAAGATTTTGGACACTCTATTGCCTATACAGTCTTCGGGCTCAGAGTTCATGTGAAGAGAGGAGCACTACGCTGAGCAATAGTATCACTTGAAATCCTAAAGGAATAGGGCTACTGAAGGAGAAGGACACTTCTAGTCAAACGGGATTAGGGACCCTATGGAGCAGCATCAAGGGTAACACCAAGGGATCAGGTTTTATTCCTGGGTAAGGTCCAGAGCACAGACTGGGAAAGTAGTGACCAAACCTCTCCCCAAATCACATCACTTAGGAACAACCAAAAATTTTCAAACTCCCAGATCTTGCTGTGAAAACATCAGTGTGAAAAGTCCTGAAATTTGAAACATTTCCCTCACAACTCCCTACCCCCCACAGAAACAGATACAGGAAAGTAGGCTTTAGTTGAAGTATAAAAAGTTAAGGGTAGAAATCATGACCTCAGAGAAACCAAATACTTAAACAGTCCTAATTCCACGAGATAAGCAGGGAAAATATGTCTTCCTAAAAGGTATTATACAAGATAATAAAGTAGCAGTACTCACCAATGATGTACCAAAAATCAGAGCATACAACTTCTTAAAGTGAAAAGTTAAATTATTTACAGAAGGAAACAGATAGCAAAATTATACTAATGGGTGACACCAATATTTCCCTCTCGTGATTAGGAAAATCAATGCAAAAAAAGAATAAAAAAGTATCTTAGGGAGAAAAAAAGAGTATTAGAAATGTTAGATATGATGAAGCTCTGAAGAAAACTGAATGTAAATAGAAAGGAATATAACTTTTTCTCAGTCGTAAATGGCACCGTCAAAAAACATGAACAGATATTATGTCACAAAATGGAGTAAGACAGAAATATTAAATGCAGCTCGTACAGACCACAATGCTATATAAATGACAAAGACATGGAAGCAAAAATTAAAAATTGATTGGAAAGTAAAATTACATGAATTAATCAGTCAGTCAAAAAGAGAACATATCACCAATCAATAATTAAAAAGATTTTCAACAATGAGGCAACATACCAAAATTCTGTGAGATGCAGACAAAGAAGTGCTTAGGTGAAAATTTCTATCTCTAAATGCTTACATTCACAAAACACAGAAGGAATAGATCAAGGACTGTATATCAGATGTATAGAAGTATAAAAAATATGCCATTAAACATCAAAATTGAAATGCCTAAATCAAATGTGAGATGAAGAAAATTTATAAAAAATCAAATTAATAAATAAAAATAGGTCTTGCTTTTACAAAAATACTAATAAAAACAAATAAATAATGGGGCAACTTGATTAACAAAAAGAAAGAAAACTAAATTACCAGTCTCAAAATGGAAAGCATGACTACATAACCAACGAAGATGAAATGAAAGCAATGCTTAGGAGTTATTTTGCTCAATATTATGTCAGGAAAACTGACAATATTCGAAAAACATGAATATTTATGGAAATGTAAATAGCACGTGTTAACAGAAGAGGAAATAGAACATGTAAGTAAGCCTTTCTTGAAAGAAATAAATTGAAGAAGGCATGAATGGGTTAAGGGAAAACTTTTCAGAATCAGATGGATTTGAAAGGGAATTCTACTAAACATTAAAAGAACATTTCATCCCAATAATATATAAACTATTTAAAGCAGCAAGTAAAGAAGGAGTCCTATCAAATTCCTTTCATGGTACAAATATGGTTTTGAAAACAAACAACAGCACAGGGATATACACCAACTAATATATTGTTGGTGGAACTGTGATTTGACGCATTCATTCTGGAATGTACTTTGGAATAATGCAAAGAAGGTAAGAAAAATGTCCAAAACCTTTAAAATAAAGATTCCACTACACCCCAGTAAAGTCATTAAGACGAAAAAAAGTTGGAAGCCAAGATGGCAGCTTAGAAGCAGCAAAGCCCCGCAGCTCCCACACAAACATGCTAAAAAAACTCATAAAATGGGACTCTATAAACAGATTTTCAAACTCCAAAACCCTGCAAAAGATAGAAAGCACATCTGTTGCTACAGGCAGCTCAGCAGGTGGGGCTCTTCGCAGCAGTCTGGGAGCCATGGACGAAACCCTGGTGGGGTCAGGCCCTGGGGCATCAGGCAGGGAGCCGCATCTATAGGAGAGCAGATCGGCTGCACTGGAGGCACAGTTACCATATTTATCAGGCCAAAGAAAAAAGGCTAAGAGAAAGGTCAGTGGATTTTGCTAACTCGGGGGGAGAAGAGCGGGTCTGGCCAAACTGCTCCCAGGGCAAGGAAGCAGCGGGAGGCGGCTTGGAGCAGCAATGGCCTCCACTGGGCTGCTTCAGAGCCCTCAGCTTGCAGATAGAAGGTGATACATCAGGGCCAAGCGCTCTTGGGTTGAGCGGCCTGGATCTGGATGGTGGCCTTGAGTGGTGGTGCTGGGGTGTGCTCTCAGTGAGCCAAAGGGGGGGCGCTGCAGCATCCCACTAATACCTCCAGTAACTGTGAGGGACCCAGCGATTTGGGGCAGAGCTTTCCTGCTCCAGGATGCAGAGCTCCACAGAGCTAAAAAACCAAGCAAGTATTAGATTGGCCAACATGAGAAAAAGGAAGCAAGCTAGGAACAGCAGTAAAACTCTAGAATCCTTTTTTATGGACAAAAAAGACCAAAGCATGGAGCGGGAGAAAGACAGCTCAGTCAGAACTCCCTCACCAAATGCTTCCAAGACACTGGAAGAATGCCTACTAGCTGTACATCAACTGAAAAAGGACTTTGAAAACCAAATAAAAGAAGTGGAGAAAAAATTGGAAAGAGAAATGAGAATGATGGGAGAAAGTCATGAAAAGAGAGTCAACAACCTGACTGAAGAAAGCAAT